>JAKCPI010019422.1:0-43366 GCA_023213315.1 Euborellia annulipes
AGATTTTCTTTATTTAAGGTCTTTTTCGGCAGCCATGGCCATTTAGACCCCGTCCCTATTTATTTAAATTGATTGGTAGTCAATTCAATTTAAATAAGTTTTGGTGGAATCGGACGGTGCGAACTCCCGGTCTTTGGTACAAATGGCCAGGCCAGCATGCTAATCACTATACCAAGGCCCGGTGCCATATATACATGGTACGGTGTATATAAAATTGAGGGTTCTTGATAATTTAATTAGAAATACTTAAATAGCAATTATTCAAGTATATTATTACATAGTACATAAGCCTACACTAATATCTGATTAATGAACAATAGACAATGGCATTGATAATTTGCTACAAGATCATCAACATTAACAAGTTAATCAGACTATTAATTTTGGAGGTGTCAATATTTGAGGGCTTATAATAGATAACAATTCAATTGGGTGAAGATTAAAATTTATTTTCAAAAGAAAATAAAAAGAGGGCAGTTAATAGAAGTTCTGAATAGTTGGATTGAATAAGTTTGGGGTGTCAAAATTTTTTTTATCTAGGAAATGGCGCATTAAAAAAAAAAAAAAACTTACTTTAAATTTAAATGAAATAGTTAAAACATAGTAAAAAAAAATATCTCTCAACAAAATAACTGCCATTTATCATCACTTTCGATTAACAGAAAACATTATTCATTAATAATTAATGATACTGACCAGAGGGGAGTGGCAGGGGACCCTTAAGATCCAGCCTTAAATTTTTAATGAAAAAAAAAAAATTAAAATTATTTTATTGTTAGTTAAATTTTTTATCTACGAGTTCCCGGGCCCTCTGAAATATTTAAAGAACCGGGCATTCTACAAAGGGAAAAAACTGATAAAAATTTTAAAAAATATTTAAAAACAATAATCTAATTTAAAATTTAAACAATTTTTTTTTTTTTTTTTTTTTATTGATATACAGAACAGTGCCCGGTAGCCTCTACTTTGGAAAATATTTCAACCATCGTTACTGTGATTTGTAGTAAACTTGATAATATAAACAGAAACGTCTCGTACTGGGGGAGGGGTCGCTCGCCCCCCTCCCCTTAGCCCACCCATCTCCAGCCAATGACACTTCTTGACTTCTTTAGAGATATTGACTTTACATTTTCATAAAAATATAAAGAATTTTTTTTTCTTTTAAAATTAAATTTTTTTTTCTTCATATCTTAAACTAGAACTTCCAATCGAGCAATATATTTTCTTATTCTTTTAAAAGAAATTTTATATTATGATGACACGGGTCCAGTATAAAATCACACAAAGGATTTTTTCTATATAAAGTAGAGCTGGTGTCATTTACCCAAGCCTTTGTTCATTATTGTATTAATTTTAAATTATTTTTATTTTATTTTTTTTTAACACTCACACTTTTTTCCCATTCACAAGATTGAAAGACTGATTATCGTCCTGAAGATGGGATCGATGTGATTCCGAAAAGTCGACGATAATCAAATAGAGTTTTTTTTATCACTTGCTGGCTGCCTACACCTACCTAATCCTAATTTCATAAAGTAATAATATTATTAATATATTTTGTATAGGAAAATTTTCAAGGCGCCCCAGAGCCCCGCGGCGCACAGTTTGGAAAACACTGATATATACAGTATAAGTAAGAGAAAGTAAAAAAAAATATAATTTAAAGTACAAGTTTTGATAAATTTTTATGAAATGTCCAAAATAAGGTTCTTTCTTTATGGCCGCTAAAAACGAACGCGGAGTTGGTGGCCTATAGACAGGCGCATTATAATTAAATAATTATTTTAATAATTCATTAAAATGGTTTTTAATAAAAATGATGGTTATGAAAGCCTAGAGTGGATTACATTTAAATGGTGTAAGGGGTAAAATTTTTTTTTTCTTTATTATATATTCCTTTATTAATTAAATTAAGTGATTAAATGATCTAAATATAAGAAGATAAAAGATAACGAAAGCAGACCCTGGGGCAGTGTACACCTTTAACGCCTATGTTTAATCTAATCTTAAGCTCCAGAGAAAATGTAGGAAAAAAAAGAGAGAGAGATAAGAGAGACAGAGGTTTAAGTTTAGTTGGAAAGCGAGTGCAAAGCAAATTATCCAGATTAATGGCTAGAAGTAATTATATTTAAAAAAAAAAGAAAAAAGTGCAAGTTTTTAATGTTTTTTCTTGCATAAAATTTTTTTTTTTTGCCCAAGATCATAAAACTTTTAATTTATTTATAAAAATTGATGAGAGTGTGTTTTTTTTTTTATAAAACACTTTTAAAATATTATGAATTTAATTTTTTTTTTCATAGAGAAAAGCTTTTAAGGTTGTTTCGGTTATTTTTAATTAAAAATTGTTATATTGGTCAAAAATTTCTAATATTTGAGATGATACGTATTTGTTGTCTATTCATTTGAATAGATGTGTATAATTATATATTATCATGTATAGCTTATAATAGCTAGGATATGATGTTCATCAAAAAAAAAAATGTTGATTTGAAAAAATTATTGCTGGATACAAATTGAATACCGGAAACTAATTATTTGGACCTATCTAAAAATATAGCCTATATATATTAATTTCTCATTTTTTGTTTCATTTTTATTTTTTACTTTCTCTTACCTATGTATATATGTAATATATATATAGAGAGAAAGTGTTGGTTCATGTCAAAAATTCGATGTCGAGATTTTGATGGATCTTCACGTTTTGAGGTCCCCTGAATCCAAAAAAGTGGTTTCGCGACATGGTCTGTCTGTGGGTGGGTGGGTGTGGTGTGTGTGGGTGTGTGTTCAATTTTAGGATGAAGGAATTGAGCTACGAGGTTGAAATTTTATATTTAAGTTAAACACCCCCGGGACCGGAAAAATAAGCTTTTAATCAAAATCGGCCAAAGATTACTAGTACTTTACTGATGTACTTTTTCAGTTTTTTTCGATTTTTCTCAAAATTTGCTCTAACGATTTTTTTAAAATTCAAAAATCAATTATTTTTTAGATGCTCTTTCAAATGTATATTCTCATTTTGCAATTGAAATCGTCTGAAGACCACCTTTACTCTTGTATTTCATAGGGAAGATAGGAGAAATGGTTGCCATGGTAACAAAATATAAATATTTTCCCATACTTATAAATTTTACATCTGAATTCATATGTTCATACTGTCGGGAACTAAATATATGTTGACACAAAAAATCTGGTGTGACAAGCACAGAACACAACTTTCGATTACCGAAGGGGTAAGAGAAAGTTGTGTGCTGTGCCCAGTCCACCAGATTTTTATTTAATTTCAGTTTTAAAAGAAACTTTTTATTGTTTCAATTTAATTGTTAATTTCAGTATATATATATATATTTTTTTTAAAAAACATTCACACTTTTTTCTCATTCACACTCACAATCACACACACATCCACACTGTCTTTTCGGCAACTCAGGCCATTTAAGACTTTAAACGATATCCGTTATTTATTATTATACATATTAGGGTCCAGGCATTCTTATATAAGCCATTTGGTAACCAAATGCCTTATATAAAATCATCGGACTGCCTGGGGTCCGAACCCGCGACGTTTGGTATACGAGGTTAGCACGCTAACCTCTACGCCAAGCCTCGAGGGCCTTAATTTCAGTAGATACCAATGACGTTCCAGACGCTGGTTTTTCGTGACCACCCATTCGAAGTTTAGCTTCTGTTGACCCCCCCCTCCAGGCCTAAATATACTCTGGTTATCATATTATAAATAAGTGGATTTTGTATAGAAAATATATTTTAAGATTTGTTTTTCTCTTTTGTTGCAGATTTCGTGGATACGGAGAAAAGATTATCAACTTTTAACCGTGGGTTTAGGAACGTATAGTAGTGACGATCGATTTTTCACATCACATATGCACAGTGCCCAGGTAAGTTTTTTCAATTTATTTATGTTAGTTATCTTCAGAGTTGGACACGAACTAAATCTGAGAAAAAACTTTATTTGAGTTAATTATTCAAATAAAAAATCTTATTTGATAATTTAACAAAATTTGTAATCATAATTTTTTCTCAGACATTTACTTCATGCCCTACTTATCTTTAAAAGTTCTGGGAATTCCTAATCGTGACAAACACCTGTTTTCACCTCTCGCCTTCTTTAGTATATTTTACTACTTTCGTTACTTGGAAGTAATTTTCACATTTCTCTTATCTATAGTAGCTTAGGAAAAATAAATTCAATTTTTTTCTTATTCTTTGAAAAAATTTTCAATTTATTTTATTTAAAAAAATTCC
Source organism: Euborellia annulipes (assembly GCA_023213315.1). NCBI lineage: Eukaryota > Metazoa > Arthropoda > Insecta > Dermaptera > Anisolabididae > Euborellia > Euborellia annulipes. The sequence continues at coordinate 4,261 of JAKCPI010019422.1, forward strand.
AAAATAACCTCTCCATATTTGCGTGCTATTAATCACAAATTTCAGAGGTGGCAGAGAGAATAATAAGCCCGTCGCTCAACCGGGCGCTTGAATGAAGAGTAAAGACTGACAATTTGAATGTGAGAAATTTTCATTCTATACACTACAACGTAAATATCTGAGTGAAAATAAAAATTAAAATTTATAAAAAAAAAAAAAAAAATATTAGGTAAGAAAACCAAAAATCTAACATCTGACAATTTTTGGGAAAGGGGTCGTCCACATATTACGTAAGGCCTTTTTTGATGATTTTCTAGTCCCCTCCAAGTCACGAACAAACTCCCCTACAAATATTGACACAACATAGAACTACCCCCCCCCCTCCTCCCGTATGAATAAAACTCGAAAGAAAGGGAAAAAAATATTAATAGATAAAGATATATTTATATTTTAATTCGTAGGAAGAAGATATTTCTCCCAATTGTTCTTATGACAATATATCTATCGAAGACACCCCTCAAGTGCATCTGATATGTTCTGAAATATGAGGGAAAAGGAAATATATTTCTTCCTTATTTTTATATCTAGGGTCTTCTGTTGGTTGTCAATTTCAGTAATCATGAATTATCCAGGGAAATAATTAAATCTGTTTATCATCTACCAAGTAGAGAGAATCACAAAGGGAGAAAAAAACTTTTTTTTTATTTATGCTAAATGAATTATTATATAAAATAAGTACTCAAATTACCAGCATTTAAAAAAAAAAATATCAATAATGAATTAAACATAAAAAAAAGATTGAAAAATTAAATATAAAAATAAAATAAATCCAATTAAAAAGCACCACGAAAAAATCTTCCCTTGTCCATTTTCTCTTTTTATAAACTCAATTTTATCGACTTGCCGGTTTTAAAATACAAGGGTAGGATGAGGGGAAAAAAACACGACATTTCATTGTTTTTAACTAACAGTAAAATCCCATTTTAATGGGATAATTGAAGGAACATTTCAGGATTCTTTTATAGACCATTATGTTTGTAAAATACACCCTACGTAAAATAAAATTTCCCTTAACTACCAAATGATGTAATTTAACACAAAGGATTACTTAACTAGAAAATAATTTTTTGACATTGTTTAATAAAACTTATTTTGAATTGGATGGGAAAGTTATCGTTAATAAATATAAAATGCATATGTGACTCCATTTTTTTTGGCATCAGAAACAGATGGTCCGCAAACAAATAAATTTATTATTAACATATTATTCTCGGGTGGGCGGCTACCAGAAGCCAAGTTGGGTGGAACGTCCCCAGGTTGCTATCCGTATATTAAAATTTAAAACATGTGACCGTCCACATGAATAGGTACCAAATCTTCAAAATTGAGTTTTTATGCTTCTGTACAGAACCCATTCTGCTGAGCAAGCCGGCATTTTTAGAATTTGTTTATCATTTTGTTTAGAAGATATTAATTTTTAAAATTTTGGTTATGGAAAATCTAGTTTTGAGAAAAATGAGTTTAAATTCTTGTTTTTTTTCAAATTTTGTATATAAAATACATAGATTCGGATGAATCGAATATTTCATCATATAAGATGAAGGACTAGAGCAGCGTTTTCCAAACTGTGAGGCGCGCCTCCCTAGGGAGGCGCGTACTAGTCTAAGGGGAGGCGCGAATATTGGCCACCAGGACCAATTTTCCAAATGATAAAATAATAAAATTTACAAGGTTCTGGGACGGAGGTTTTCCTTAATTAAAATAATATATATGAATAAATAAATAAAATTTTTTAACGGAGGCGTTGTAACATAAAGTTTAGAAACCACTGGCCTAAAGTAAGACTCATTCTAGAAAATTATACTATGTGTAAAACCCAAAGGCGGATTCAGGGAAGTTTTTCAGGGTTTTAATTTCTTTCTGACTAGACGCGAAGCTCGCCGAAGGCGATAGCATTGTTAATTATTTTATTTATTAGGATTGGATAAGGGGGTGAAAAATTGAAAAAAAAAAATGTTTTTTATAACTAAATCGAAGCCAAATAAATAGAAAACATTCAAAAAATAGCGTTGATTATTATTTGATTAGGGGGGTGGGGGGATGAAGGGTTGATTATTTAAGAAAGGCCTTGGAATATTCCAAATGACATTCTTTTCCAGTTATAAATAAAGTTAGATTAGAGCAAAAGGTATTTTTTTTACTTTCTCTTACCTCTATATATGTTAATATATATGGAGAGAAATATTGCGATCATGTCAAAAATTCGATGTCGAGATTTTGATGGATATACATGTTTTGAGGTCCCCTGAGTCCAAAAAAAAAGTGGGTCCCGCAAATTGGTCTGTGTGTATGTATGTATGTATGTGTGTGTGTGTGTCTGTGTGTATGTGTGTGTGGACAGATTTTTAGCATGACAAAATAAGCTTTTGAACAAAATCGGCCAAAAAGTACTAGTACTTTACTGATGTACTTTTTCAGTTTTTTTCGATTTTCTCAAAATTCCCTCCAAGGATTTTTTTTAAAATTCATAAATGAACTATTTTTTAGATGCTCTTTAAAATGTATATTCTCATTTTGCCGTTGAAATCTTCTGAAGACCACTTTACTCTTGTTCTTCATAGGAAAGATAGAAATGGTTGCCATGGTAACGGAATTTAAATCTTTTTCTTTTTATTAGATTAAAAATCTGGTGTGACTGGCGCACAGCACACAACTTTCTCTTACCCTTCGGTAAGAGAAAGTTGCCACTGTGCTGGTCACACCAGATTTTTTGTGTCGAGATATATTTAGTTTCCGATAGCACCTTAGTTTCAAACTTGCATTTTAAATGTGACTGGCGCCAGCACACAACTTTCTCTTACCCTTCGGTAAGAGAAAGTGCACTGTGCTGGTCACACCAGATTTTTTGTGTCGAGATATATTTAGTTTCCGATAGCACCTTAGTTTCAAACTTGCATTTTAAATGTTGACTGCTTCAAATAAACTATGGTTATTTTTCAAAATTTTAATCTCATATTAGGACATTTTATACACAATATAGAATCGTAAATAAATACAAAATTTCATAAGAATTGGAAAAAAAAATTTTAAATGCCTAAAAAGTTCTAAAGGGGACCCCCTTTTGAATCGAAATTAACATACAAATCCCTATAGGAAATTAACATTGTTCCTATTCGAAGATAAGGTGGAAAGGGAATTTAAAAAGAGTAGAGAGAGACGATAATGTTTGCAAGTGAGAGAGAGAGAGACATATATGTTTTCTTTGAAACAATTAAAGACACAAATAAAATAAAAAATAAATGGGAATTTAAATAATAATTGATTTTTAATCTAATAAAAAAGAAAAAGATTTAAATTCCGTTACCATGGCAACCATTTCTATCTTTCCTATGAAGAACAAGAGTAAAGTGGTCTTCAGAAGATTTCAACGGCAAAATGAGAATATACATTTTAAAGAGCATCTAAAAAATAGTTCATTTATGAATTTTAAAAAAAATCCTTGGAGGGAATTTTGAGAAAATCGAAAAAAACTGAAAAAGTACATCAGTAAAGTACTAGTACTTTTTGGCCGATTTTGTTCAAAAGCTTATTTTGAGCGTGTGGGAAGGTACCTAAGTTAAATATAAAATTTCAATCCGGTAGCTCAATTCCTTCATGCTAAAAATCTGTCCACACATACAGACACACGCACACACACACACACACACACACACACACATACATACACACAGACCAATTTGCGGGACCCACTTTTTTGGACTCAGGGGACCTCAAAACATGTATATCCATCAAAATCTCGACATCGAATTTTTGACATGATCGCAATACTTTCTCTCCTATATATTTCATATATAGGCTAAGAGAAAGTAAAAATGGGAATTTAAATAATAATTGATTTTTAATCTAATAAAAAGAAAAAGATTTAAATTCCGTTACCATGGCAACCATTTCTATCTTTCCTATGAAGAACAAGAGTAAAGTGGTCTTCAGAAGATTTCAACGGCAAAATGAGAATATACATTTTAAAGAGCATCTAAAAAATAATTGATTTTTGAATTTTAAAAAAAATCCTTGGAGGGAATTTTGAGAAAATCGAAAAAAACTGAAAAAGTACATCAGTAAAGTACTAGTACTTTTTGGCCGATTTTGTTCAAAAGCTTATTTTGAGCGTGTGGGAAGGTACCTAAGTTAAATATAAAATTTCAATCCGGTAGCTCAATTCCTTCATGCTAAAAATCTGTCCACACATACAGACACACGCACACACACACACACACACACACACATACATACACACACACACACACAGACCAATTTGCGGGACCCACTTTTTTGGACTCAGGGGACCTCAAAACATGTATATCCATCAAAATCTCGACATCGAATTTTTGACATGATCGCAATACTTTCTCTCCTATATATTTCATATATAGGCTAAGAGAAAGTAAAAATCAATTATTATTTAAATTCCCATTTTTTTTTTTAAATTTATTTGTGTCTTTAATTGTTTCAAAGAAAACATATATGTCTCTCTCTCACTTGCAAACATTATCGTCTCTCTCTACTCTTTTTAAATTCCCTTTCCACCTTATCTTCGCATAGGAACAATGTTAATTTCCTATAGGGATTTGTATGTTAATTTCGATTCAAAAGGGGGTCCCCTTTAGAACTTTTTAGGCATTTGAAATTTTTTTTTCCAATTCTTATGAAATTTTGTATTTAATTACGATTCTATATTGTGTATAAAATGTCCAAATATGAGATTAAAATTTTGAAAAATAACCATAGTTTATTTGAAGCAGTCAACATTTAAAATGCAAGTTTGAAACTAAGGTGCTATCGGAAACTAAATATATCTCGACACAAAAAATCTGGTGTGACCAGCACAATGCGCAACTTTCTCTTACCGAAGGGTAAGAGAAAGTTGTGTGCTGTGCGCCAGTCACACCAGATTTTTACTTTTAATAAAAAGGGAATTGTTATTTTCATCTGTTTTATTCCTATACAAACAGAGAGAGAGTCGAGATTCTCGTTCAGTCCAGTGTGTGGCCTGACGGCAGGCGCGCCTGCTGCTTGCTCTCTTATCAAGTTGTGTTTCAAATGAATCAAAGTGAATAATTAATATAGTGTAACCCACCCTGACCACCCCGTCAACCAACACACCCTCTTGAGCGTCTTATTAAAGGTAATTATTATGCATTTTATCGTTGAAAAAAAAAATGATAGAAACAAATAATTTGACTGCGAAAAACGATTGAATATGAAATTAAATATTTTGTATTTCACTAAGGGTAGAGGGAGAATATAAGCTGTTGAAAGGGGGAGGGGGAGTGTAGGTGTCATTGAAAAAAAAATAGTTTTTTATTGTTTTTAAACACTCACACTTTTTTTCTCATTCACACTCAACACTCATACACACATTCACACATTATTTTCAGCAACTCAGGCCATATAAGACTTTATACGATAACCGTTATTAATTAATAATATACACATTGGAGGTCCAGGCATTTCTATTTAGGCCATTTGGTATCCATTTCAGACTGCCAGGGTTCCGAACCCGCAACGTTCGTTATAGAAAATAGGCACGCTACCAACTACACCAAGCCTGAGGGCATTTTTTTTATTTTTTCTTAAATCACCATTATTACTTTCTCTTAGCATATATATGAAATATATATAGAGAGAAAGTATTGCGATCATGTCAAAAATTCTAATAAAATAATTTCAAAATAAAAATAATTATTTATAAATGTATTTAAATTATTTTGAGAGTAATTTCGCGGTGAAGGCTCGCATTTCCTTAAAGGGGGGGGGGAGATATGCAGGCATTCACCAGGGGGATTAATGCCCCATCCCCTATAATGCATAAAGATATTAATGTTTTTTAATACTTTTACTAAAAAATAAGTGCATTCCGTTTGAGTTAAAATTTATATTCAATATTTAGCAAATAGTATAGTAGGATAGAAACATTTTAATGTCATTCTAAAATTTCTTATTACTGTGGCGGAATTAATTTTTGAAGATTTCGAAACTCTCATAAACAGATAATAATAACACTGGGTAACTTAGGTAACCATCGAATCCCTTGCAGAATTTTGTAGGGATTTTTTTCATTAGGTAGAAAAGTAAGATATTCCAAATGATTGCTAATTTTAATTAAAATATAAATAAGAATAAATAAAAAAAATACTTTTATATAAATTTATATTTTTTAGCATTAAAAATTATTGTTGTTGTATTATTTATTAAAATGGGGGGGGAGGGGAGGCGTCATGATCAATTATTTTTAAGGGAGGCGTGTTAACATAAAGTTTGGAAACCACTGGACTAGAGAATCAGAAACAGTCTTCTTCTTCTGTCCTCGCCATTATTAATCCCGCGGTGCGGGGTCGGCGGAAGAATCAGAAACAGTAATAAAAAAAAATCGATTTTTTAATCGGCTCTCCTGAAAATTTAGAGATGTTGACAAATGTCAATATTGATAATCTAAAAGTCAAGGAGAATGGATTCGAACCAGAACTAGTCGGATGAATTTATTTAAATCATTTGGTTAACATATGTATAATAAATACGCCAAGTGGCTATCAATCATTTGAAATATTAATAAATAGTTTAAATGGCCTTAGATGCCGAAAAAGACCTTAAAAAAATTCCTGGACGTATCGTTTTTTTATAAAATTATAAAGTAAATATATCTAAATTTGATTTCGTTTCATAATAATTTATTTATAGTTTGTATATTTAAAAAATTTTAAAATTGATGTATATAGGTATTTAAATTAAAAATTAATTGTGAGGTATGTCTTTGTGAAGGGAAGTATTATTAAGGAGAAAAAAAATTCAAGACAAAATTATTTCTTTTATTGTTACCGTTCCAGGCTGATGTTTCGGGTCTAGGCCATCTTCAGAGCCGAAGGCGAGAATAAATGAAAATTACAATTTCAGCGACACACATTCGAACGAACGGAGCGCCAATAGGACAACGAAAGCTTACTACTCTGAAGATGGCCTAGACCAGTAAGCGGAAAAAAAAAAAAAAAATTTGGGTCTTGAATTTTTTTTTGACTCCTTAATTATTAGTCTACCAATTAAAAAAAAAAGAAAAATAAAGAAATGCTCACCAGATGAGAAAGACTGCCTTTCTTGGTCGACTGGTCAGCACCAAGTGGCAGGGACACTGGCGGGATGTAGGCGTTGACTTCTAGATATCCGGGCCTGTGTGCAAATTACAACAAGAATTATAAGATAAAGAGAGTATACCTAGGTATGTCTAGGTGGGGCTGATGTCGTAAGCAATGATAATTATTTTATTTCCATTAAAGGCGTACCCAACGCAAAAGTGCAAGTGTTTAATATTGATACAAATTCAATATGGAATGAATTTTTTTTTAATTCAGAGTTTCCCAAGCATTTGAAGTTTACGGCACCGATGGAATAACATTAAACATTAGGGGCACCCTTCTTTGATTAAAAAAAATTAAGTTAAATATTTCAATTTATTGAAATATTAGGCCTATATAATAAGTAATGTACACCATAACATAATATAGTAAGCTTTACTACAGTCACTGAGTAAAAAGTTGTGTTAGCTTAAGTATAGGGAAATTTTTTTGGGTCGCGGCACCCCTTAACCAATCTCGCGGCATCCTTGGGTGCCGGGGCACACCGGTTGGGAACCTAAAAAGATGAGAAGCTAAAAAAAAAATTAATAGCCTACTTATTAAAAAAAAAAAATCTGGTGTGACTGGCGCACAGCACACAACTTTCTCTTACCTTCGGTAATCGAAAGTTGTGTACTGTGCTTGTCACACCAGATTTTTTGTGTCGACATGTATTTAGTTCCCGGCAGTAGGGAATATTTGAATTCAGATGTAAAATTTATAAGTATGGGAAAATATTTATATTTTGTTACCATGGCGACCATTTCTCCTATCTTTCCTATGAAGCACAAGAGTAAAGTGTGCTTCAAACAATTTTGAGGGCAAAACGAGAATATACATTTGAAAGAGCATCTAAAAAATAATTGATTTTTGAATTTTAATCAAAATCGTTAGAGCGAATTTTGAGAAAATCGAAAAAACTGAAAAAGTACATCAGTAAAGTACTAGTACTCTTTGGCCGATTTTGATTAAAAGCTTATTTTTCCGGTCCCGGGGGGTGTTTAACTTAAATATAAAATTTCAGCCTCATAGCTCAATTCCTTCATGCTTAAAAGTGAACACAGACACACACACCACACACACCCACAGACAGACCATGTCGCGAAAACCACTTTTTTGGATTCAGGGGACCTCAAAACGTGAAGATCCATCAAAATCTCGACATCAATTTTGACATGAATCCAATACTTTCTCTCTCTATATATATTACATATATACATAGGTAAGAGAAAGTAAAAATCTATAAAAGAAATTCCACTTTCTCTTCATTTAATTTATTTTATTGACTTCCACCCCTTATTTATTTAAATTTTGGGAACCATACAAATGATTTAAATACGTTCATTGTTGTTAACAGCCCCTAAGGCCTCTTAACTTAGAAGTACTTAATTAATTTATTTTGCGAAATACTTTTCATCTCGGTCTGTGAAAATGCTTTTGCATTTGATGCTGATATTGTTTTTGAAATAAATCCTATTACTTATTTACGATAACAATTATGAATTATTTTTATTTAAATTAATTGGTATTAAATAGTATATTTATTTAATTTTTTTGAGCTTGAGTGCCATAACTGAATAAAGAAAAAACGGTATTCAATATCAAATATTTTTTAAATGATTAATATATAATCATGGGCGTAACTAGGGAATTTGGCTCGAGGAGGACATGGGACCAGCCATCCTCCGGGGGGCCTGGAAGGCCCCATATTGACTCAATTTTTCTTGGGGCGCGGAGCTTTCTGGGGGGAGGGCCGGACCTCCCCCATAGTTACGACCATGTATATATAACCAAAGATAATTTGTTTTTAAGATTTAGATGAAATATATTTTTTCTTCCTTAATTCAATTATTTTTATTTTTTAGCTCTTTTATTCCACCCTGTCATATTTTTATACAAATATTGTTCACTTTTGTCACCAACTTATCATTGATCCATATAATTTTCAATATCTTATTTCTTCTCTTTTGGTTTAAAAATTCTGAAAAAGTCTATTCACTTGAATAAAGCGTGTGATGCTTCTAGCTAGCCAACTTTAATAACGAGGTATTATCTTTATATATATCTTGATGTGAAATCAATATGCCTTTCGCAGAGGGATATCTTTAAATGAAAATAAGCTGATGTGGCCATCACGAAAAAATCTGGTGTGACTGGCGACAGCACACAACTTTCTCTTACCTTCGGTAATCGAAAGTTGTGCACTGTGCTTGTCACACCAGATTTTTTGTGTCGACATGTATTTAGTCCCCGGCAGTAGGGAATATTTGAATTCAGATGTAAAATTTATAAGTATGGGAAAATATTTATATTTTGTTACCATGGCAACCATTTCTCCTATTCTTTCCTATGAAGCACAAGAGTAAAGTGTGCTTCAAACAATTTTGTGGGCAAAACGAGAATATACATTTGAAAGAGCATCTAAAAAATAATTGATTTTTGAATTTTAATCAAAATCGTTAGAGCGAATTTTGAGAAAATCGAAAAAAACTGAAAAAGTACATCAGTAAAGTACTAGTACTCTTTGGCCGATTTTGATTAAAAGCTTATTTTTCCGGTCCCGGGGGTGTTTAACTTAAATATAAAATTTCAACCTCCTAGCTCAATTCCTTCATGCTTAAAATTGAACACACACACACCCACCCACCCACTACACACACAGACAGACCATGTCGCGAAAACCACTTTTTTGGATTCAGGGGACCTCAAAACGTGAAGATCTATCAAAATCTCGACATCGAATTTTTGACATGAATCCAATACTTTCTCTCTATATATATATTACATATATACATAGGTAAGAGAAAGTAAAACGAGCGTATTCTCAGAGAATTTATCTACATAAAAGTATATAATTAATATAAAGCATTAATAAGTTAATGTCAGTCAGTCTTACTGGATTGGATACATGTGAAAAATTCGATGTCGAAATTTTGATGGATCTTCAAGTTTTGAGGTCCCCTGAATCTAAAAAAGTGGTTTTCGCGACGTGGTCTGTCTGTGGGTGGGTGGGTGTGTGTGTGTCTGAGTGTCTGTGTTCACTTCTAAGCATTAAGGAATTGAGCTACGAGGTTGAAATTTTATATTTAAGTTAAACACCCCCGGGACTGGAAAAATAAGCTTTTAATCAAAATCGGCCAAAAAGTACTAGTACTTTTACTGATGTACTTTTTCAGTTTTTACTTTCTCTTACCTATGTATATATGTAATATATATATAGAGAGAAAGTATTGGATTCATGTCAAAAATTCGATGTCGAGATTTTGATGGATCTTCACGTTTTGAGGTCCCCTGAATCCAAAAAAGTGGTTTTCGCGACATGGTCTGTCTGTCTGTCTTTTGTGTGTGTGTGTGTGTGTGTGTGTGTGTGTGTGTGTGTGTGTGTGTGTGTGTGTGTGTGTGTGTGTGTGTTCAATTTTAAGCATGAAGGAATTGAGCTATGAGGCTTAAATTTTATATATAAGTTAAACACCCCCCGGGACCGGAAAAATAAGCTTTTAATCAAAATCGGCCAAAGAATACTATTACTTTACTGATGTACTTTTTCAGTTTTTTTCGATTTTCTCAAAATTCGCTCTAACGATTTTGATTAAAATTCAAAAATCAATTATTTTTTAGATGCTCTTTCAAATGTATATTCTCGTTTTGCCCTCAAAATTGTTTGAAGCACACTTTACTCTTGTGCTTCATAGGAAAGATAGGAGAAATGGTTGCCATGGTAACAAAATATAAATATTTTCCCATGTTTATAAATTTGACATCCCTTGGTGGCTTACGGGCATAAAAAAATAAAAAAAAAAAAAAAAAAAAAAAAAAAAAAAAAAAAATTTGACATCTTTTTTTTTTTTCTTAAAAAACATTCACACTTTTTCCACACTCACACTCACACACACATTCACACGGTCTTTTCGGCAACTTAGGCCATTTAAGACTTTGACGATAACCGTTATTGATAATATACACATATTAGGGGTCCAGGCATTCTTATTTAAGCCATTTGGTATCCAAATGGCTTAAATAAAATCATCAGACTCAAGCCCGGGGTTCGAACCCGCGACGTTTGGTATACGAGGTTAGTACGCTAACCTCTACACCAACCCCGAGGGCTTGACATCTTAAATTTCTATATATATTGGCGGAAACTAAAAATATGTCGAAACGAAAAATCTCGGTGTGACAAGCACAGAACACAACTTTCGATTACAGAAGGTAAAGAGAAAGTTGTGTGCTGTGCGACAGTCACACCAGATTTTTTTCTCATTCACACCCACATTTACACACACATTCATAATAGTAATATTGGCACTAACACCTCAAAATCTATCAACCAAAATCAAAGATAATAGACCGTCTGATATTGATATTATTTGCTAATTATTTAGGAGATATTTTCTTTGCATATAATATCAAGAGGATCCAAACTGTTAAAAAAAAAATTTGAACTACAAAGGTGAGAAGTTTCAAACATGCAAAACAGTTTGCAACAATTCAATATATGACCTGCTCAAAGGATCCCAAAACAAATATTTCCATTGAAATCCGAGAATCAAAATGTTGCTAGATGTTTTAATAAATAGTATATAGTGTAGCTTATGAACTAGAGGGTCGAGCATATGGGATCTTAAATTTTAGGGAAACAAAAAGCATTAAAATCTGAAGAATATTAATTTATTGGTGTTTCTATGCTATTTTAAGTGACTAATACAGCGTTATAATTAAATCCCGGATTTTTATGCAAGTAAAAACCCCTAAATATGCCATATAATATGCAGTAAAAATATTTAAAAAATGCAACAAAGTATGCAATATATATGACAAAAATATCAGGTAAAAGGCTTCCAATTAAAGGTAAATCATGATTTCTACTGATGTAAAACTAATCGTGTTTTAAAGTAAAAAACTTTAATGAATGTCCGGCCTTTACCATAAAGGTTGCATCAGAAATAAACAACAGCGACATTGTTGAAATAAATTTTAACCCATCGTTAAGAAATCTACATATAGTTTCATAATTAATTTTATTCAAGTTGTTTCCAACAGATCAAAAATGTATTTTTTTGACCATTTGGGCTTAAAGCGTCAACCAATCAATTAGCTACTTATAAACTCCTAGGATTATCTATAAATAATTATCAACCAACACATATTTAATTTAGGATGATAAGGAGAAGAAAATCATCTTTTTTCTCTCTCACCACCTTAATTTATTTGCAAATACAATATTTCGGCTCCTATACAGGGGGCATCCATCTTCAGTGCATATCTGTAAATTTAGGCATATATACTTTTATTTTTTCTATTGTACAATTTAAAAAAATTTTATTACATGTTATTTACTCACATGTATAATATTGACAATCTCTCTCAAAAAATACATATGAGGCAATAATTGAATTAAAAATTTTTTATTACATCACGTTATTTACTAACATGCATTTTTGAGAGAGATTGTCAATATTATACATGTGAGTAAATAACATGTAATAAAAAATTTTTTAAATTGTACAATAGAAAAAATAAAAGTATATATGCCTATCTTCACAGATATGCTCTGAAGATGGCTCCTGAATAGGAGTCGAAATATTTGCAAATAAATTGAAGAGGTGAGAGAGAAAAAAGAAGCTGGTTTAATTTATTTTTTATTTAATTTTCTCAAATGGCCTTACCATTGTTAATGTAGAAAAAAATTTTCCTCAGCCTCCTTTCGTTGGGAATTTTGTTATTTGTATATTTTGTTAAAAAAGTTTTTGAAAGGGTTTTATTTTTTTATTTATTTATTTTTTTTTTTTATTTTTTTTTTTTTGTAAATTCCATAAAATTAAAAAATTAAATTTATAAATAAGAAATTATATATAATATTTAAGATTTTATTATATATATCGCGTAGATAAGCCGCGAAACGGAAATTTATATAATTAGATATTACTTCATGTACCCGAAAAAAGATGTAAGGGGGTGCCGCCGGGAGTGAACCCTAGTGCCAAGGGAAATTGGTTTTCCGGGACGTATATGATAGCAATTAGAATATGCAATTGCATAGGAATCCAGGCTTTAATTATAATGAAACTAAGGTTATCAGCAGTGGCGTAACGTACGCCCCCGCAGACCCCGCAATGCGGGGGGGCCGGACCTTGGGGGGCCCACGGGCCGGGCCGGGCCGGGCTAAAAAACTGTATCTCCTCAGGGCTCCGGTAAAAACGAAAAAATTTAGAAACAAAAAAAAAAAAAAAAAATTAATGAAAATTTGTCTTTGAAAAGGCCCGGGGCCCTCAGAGCTCCGGTAAAAACGGAAAAATTTAATGAAAATTTGTCTTTGAAAGAGCCCGAGCCCTCAGGGTTCAGAGATATACTGTATTTTAAAAATATTTTTTGTAAGGTCTAATAATGGGGCCCGAAATAAAGGTTTGCGGGGGGCCCCAGCTAAAAAACGTTACGCTACTGGTTATCAGTTTCAATAAAGTGCAAAAAGAATAGAATCGTTCTCCCTTCCTCTCATTTAAAGTTAAGATAAAATTCAAAAGTCAAACTAGCAGGCACTCTCCATACCAGAGAGAGAAAAAAAAAAATAGGCGTGTTTGTAAGTTAATAAAAACTTTTGAGTTTTTTGAGTTAGGGATAAAATTTTTATGTGTGTGACCAGGTGAAAAATAAAAACAAACATGTTTTTTTCCTGCCAAAGTTGTACTGAAGAAGTGCGTGACAAGCGTACGAAACTTTAACAACGAGAAAATATTTGTTTTTATTTTTGCAACAGCAATGAAAATATGGTGTGACTGATCTGTGTTCTGTGCTTGTCACACCAGATTTTTTGTGTCGAGATATATTTAGTTTCCGACAGTACAGAACATTTGAATTCAAGATGTAAAATTTATAAAGCTCCCCGGGCTTGGTATAGTAGGTAGCGTATCTACCTCCTATACCAAACGTCGCGACGGGTTCCGACCCCTGGCACTCCGATGATTTTATTTAAGCCATTTGGATACCAGATGGCTTAAATAGAAATGCCTGGACCCCCACGCATTCACACAGTCTTTTCGGCAACTTAGGCCATATAAGACTTTACGATAATCGTTATATATGATAATATCTATTGGGGGTCCAGGTATTTCTATTTAAGCCATTTGGTATCCAATAAGTAGACAAACTGGAGTTCTTGGGTTCGATTCCCGAGGACCTTGGGACATTTGTGCCATCAATAAATAAACAACTACTGAAATATTTATATATCTTACAATAATAAATAGATTATAAATGTTGGTTTGTGTTAGTATTAAGCTTCATTTAATTTATAAATGAGATGAAATACCTATAATAAATAATTACTAATATTAATAATTAATCAACTGTCTTAAGGAATTGAAGAGAAACAATTAGTTTAATGACTATTTAGAGTGACGCATTTAGAAATCTTCAAAAAATGTCAATATTTTTCTGATAAAAATAAATAAATTGAAATAAATGCCCCATGGCCACCAGGGGAATCGGACCCAGGATTTTTCAGCCTTTCCGGGGCATCCGAACGGCGACTTACACCAACAAAAACTTACTTTTAAATTGTTTATTTATTAGAGTTGATTAAGCCCCCGGGTGTGGCGTAGAGGAGCGTGCCTACCTCCTATACCAAACGTCGCGGGTTCGGACCCAGGCAGTCCGATGATTTTATTTAAGCCATTTGGATACCAGATGGTTTAAATAGAAATGCCTCAACCCACAAAAGATAATATATATTACAACGGTTATCGTCTAAAGTCTTAAATGGCCTAAGTTGCCGAAAAGACTGTGTGAATGTGTGTGTGAGTGTGAGTGCGAATGAGAGTTGATTAAGAATTAGGGGGGGGGGGCTCGGGCTTGGTAGCGCGCCTGCCTTGTATACCATGGGTCGAGGGTTCCTATCCCAGGCAGTCCTATGATTTTATTTAAGCCATTTGGATACCAAATGGCTTAAAAGTCTTATATGGCCTAAGTTGCAGAAAAGACTGTGTGTATGTGTGTGTGAATGTGAATGAGAAAAAACTGTGAGTGTTAATACATAAAACACTCTAATATAGCCATATAGACAGAGAGATTTTACCTAGATTTGTATAATGTTATTTTGTAATAATGAATTGAATTATGTTTTGCTATTGTTTTCTTGTATTATGTTTTTCTATTGTGTTATTGTATTATGTTTTTCTAATGTGTTCTTATACTTACTTTCTATTTCTATACAAATTTCGGGGGTGGGGGGGGCAATACACAAAAAATATTTAAACTTTTAAATCCCTTGATAGATATTCATTGAAGAATTTTAAATCGAAAAAAGTATGTTAATATTTGAAGAAACAGAAGAATTAAAAATTTCGGGGGGGTGGGGGGCAATTACACAAAATATTTAAACTTTTAAATCCCTTTGATAGATATTCATTGAAGAATTTTAAATCCAAAAAAGCATGTTAATATTTGAAGAAATAGAAGAATTAAAAATTTCGGGGGTGGGGGCAATACACAAAAATATTTAAACTTTTAAATCCCTTGATAGATATTCATTGAAGAATTTTTCTATTGTGTTATTTTATTATATTTTCTATCTTATTCTTTTAATATGTTTTTATTATACCATGTTTTTGTATCATGTTTGTGTATTATAATATATTGTAATGAGGAATTGCATGGCCTTGAAGCCTAACAATAAAAAATCTGGTGTGAGGCGCACAGCACACAACTTTCTCTTACCTTCGGTAATCGAAAGTTGTGTTCTGTGCTTGTCACACCTTATTTTTCGTGTCGACATATATTTAGTTCCCGGCAGTACGGAACATATGAATCAGATGTAAAATTTATAAGTATAGGAAAATATTTATATTTTGTTACCATGGCAACCATTTCTCCTACCTTTCCTATGAAATACAAGAGTAAAGTGGTCTTCAGAAGATTTCAATTGCAAAATGAGAATATACATTTTAAAGAGAATCTAAAAATTAATTGATTTTTGAATTTAAAAAAAAATCGTTGGAGCAAATTTTGAGAAAATCGAAAAAACTTAAAAAGTGCATAAGTAAAGTACTAGTACTCTGGTCGATTTTGTTCAAAAGCTTATTTTTCCGGTCCCGGGGGGTGTTTAACTTAAATATAAAATTTCAGCCTCATAGCTCAATTCCTACATGCTTAAAATTGAACACACACAGAGACAGACAGACAGACAGACCATGTCGCCAAAACCAGTTTTTTGGATTCAGGGGACCTCAAAACGTGAAGATCCATCAAAATCTCGACATCGAATTTTATGACATGAATCCAATATTTCTCTCTCTCTCTATCTTTATATATATATTACATATATATTAATACATAGGTAAGAGAAAGTAAAAAAATAAATAAAAACACTATTGACTGTGGATCATTTGAATTTATTAAAAAATTGGTTTGACTTACTTAAGACGATCAAACAAATGTACGTTCAAAATCAAAGTAAAAGTATTTTCTCAGTCCCACCCATGGGCTATGTATTTTTAAATTTTTCGAATTTATCTATAATAGATTTTTTTTTTTGTAATTTTACTAAATATTAATTTTTTATAAAGTAGGAAAGTCCTGGGAGTAAAACTTAAAAAAAAAAGGAAAACTGACATACCAAAGCCAAAGATACGTCACACAAAAAAAAGCATTTGTGAAAAGAAAATAAATATACATAATTCAAATAAAAAATGAATAAAATATTTTAAACGAGTAGAGGTTTGATAGACTTAAATTTTTTTCTCGGATTCTCTCTTTTCTCTAACTTCCAAGCTCTTTTACTGAAAGTGATTTATTACTATAATTTTTTTCAACATATTCTTATAAATGACAAGATATATCATAATATATAAATTTAATATTAAAAGAGTGAGAGGAGTTTGTATTAATAAAAATTTTATTAAACTAGAAATGAGGTTGCCTACACATGTTTTTTTCCCATGCTTTATAAAAGAGTCATAATTCCTTATTTTATAAACATTCATAATGGAATTTTTAGTTTGTATTTTTATTTTCAATCTAGTAGTATTAACATTTCATTTATAAAAATAAATTAAATTTCTTTAATTTCTATATTTTAACAAAAAACTACATTCTCGGGATGTAGGAAATTTTAATCCCACTCTAAAATATTGTACTATTAGTAAAATATTTCCCCCACAAAGCATCTCTAAGCGACAGATTTTCGTTAGTTCATTTAAGGGGGAGAGAGGTCTGGCTTTAATTTCCATCTCGTATTTCGCCTATTCTCCATTATGAAAATAACTGAACTAGAGAGTCTCTACATAGATATAATTTAAGAATAGCAAATAAAAATTAAATTTTAATAACTGGATACTAGCTATAACAATATGTATATCGAGGAACTTGTCCATAGCCTCTTGTGCTATGTTCTGTGCTTGTCACACCACATTTTTTTTGTCGAGATAAATTTAGTTTACACAGAAAATTAAGATGTAATAGAATTTATAAACATGGAAATATTTATATTTTGTTACCATGGAAACCATTTGTCCTATCTTTCCTATGAAGTATAAGAGCAGTGTGTTTCAAAAAACTTTGAGAGCAAAATGAGAATATACATTTTAAAGAGCATCATTTTGAGAAAATCGAAAAAAAAAAAAAACTGAAAAAGTACCTTAGTAAAGTACTAGTAGTCTGTGGTCGATTTTGTTCAAAAGCTTCGTGTTACGTCTCAGGGGGGTACCTATCTTAAATATAAAATTTCAATCTCCTAGCTCTTTTCGTTCTTGAGATATTTTGTCACAGACGCACACATACACAGACAGACCATGTTGCAAAAATCACTTTTTTGTAATGAGCGTAAAAATATCGAGGAACTTGTCCATAGAATTCCAAACTCTGCTAAAAATATGGTAGGCCAATAAAATATTTTTGACCTCCGGTATAAAGGCGTATTTTATTTAAGTATTGATCCATTAATGATTTTATACTATTTTTGGAAATTTATTTTAGTAGGCTATGTAAAATCGGGGCACAAATATAAATTATTGTTTAAACTTTATTGACACTCCCCGAATGGTGTTAAATATTACTGGAATTTATATTTATTTTAATAGTTTGACTGGTCGCACAGGACACAACTTTCGATTACCGAAGGTAAGAGAAAGTTGTGTTCTGGAGGGCAAAATGAGAATATACATTTGAAAGAGCGTCTAAAAATAATTGATTTTTGAATTTTAATCAAAATCGTTAAAGCGAATTTTGAGAAAATCGAAAAAAAACTGAAAAAGTACATCAGTAAAGTACTAGTACTTTTTGGTCGATTTTGTTTAAAAGCTTATTTTCAAGCTCGGAGGATGTCTAATTTAAATATAAAATTTCAGCCTCGTAGCTTCATGCTTAAAATTTAACACAGACACCTAGACAGACAGACACAGACAGACCATGTTCCGAAAACTACTTTTTTGGATTCAGGGGACCTCAAAACGTGTCTATCCATCAAAATCTCGACATCGAATTTTTGACATGAATCTAATACTTTCTCTCTATATAAATTAACATACATAGGGGAAAGAGAAAGTAAAAATGAGAATGGTCATTTGGACTTTAACATCTTCGTTTGATAATTATTTGCATATTAAAAAGACAAAATATGGTATTTAAAGTATATAATTCAAAAACTTAACAGGGATAAAGATAGCCTGCGAGTCTCTCTCTCCCTATTGCCTCGGTTTGAAAAGTAAATGGGACAGTGCTTTGTCAGCAGAGTATTTTGCTGAATTGGACAATAATTTACGTTCCTTTTTTCAACATTTCTTATCGAAACTATTAATATAATATTATATGTTTAATTTAAAAGATGAGCGTTTTTAAAGCATCTTTTTCTAATTTAATAAGTAGATTATAATAATAATTTTACAGATATTTCGTTAATTTATTATATTAAAAATATTAAGGAATAAAACTCAATATCAGTGAAGTACTCTTATTGATCACTAATGAGCGCGGAAATTTTTTATCAATTGGGAAGATAAATTCTTAAAACCGTCCATTTCTTAACCAATTAATAAATTTAAGTATGCAATTATTAGTTAGTTTTTAAAGAAAATTGGCCTTCGGCAGTAATGCAATTATTAAAAAAAAAAAAAAAAAAAAAACATTGTGTGATTTTATGAAACCACGATGCAACTGAAACTTTTTTCGGATCGTAGGCGTTTAACTGAAAATTTTCAGAAAATTATTCAATTAAGGGTATTAAAATCGCGTTTTTAATCTTAATTTAATAATTGGAAAATGGGAATGATAATGAGAAATCAATTGGCGTATGTTAAATTAAAAACTGAGAAAAATATTTATTTAGTATTTGAATCATTTTAAAGTATTTTAAAAATTATATTTTATCAATTTAAAAATTGAAAAATTAAATTTCACAATTATTTTTTTATAATTCGTCATATATAATAAATTTCAATTTTCCTATTTTTGTCGTCATGGCTTGTGATGTCATAACTTGAAGCGTCACGGCCTTTAACGCGACATGCTGATAGAGAAACGAAAAAATTTATGTCGATCAAAATAAAGTTTCACTTTAAAAAGTAAAATATCTAAATATTTCTTTCTTAATTAATCCCATCCTAAACTCTTTTCATTTCTTTTGTAACTTAAGTTTTTATCGAAACGTCTCTGAACTTTCAGGATCTAATCTAAATTAATTAAATACACATTTATTCAGGGCCGGAACTAGGAGATTTTTTAGGGGGGGGCAAAATTTAATTTGACGCCCCCTCCTTAAAATTTTCTATACAAAATTCATATTATTTTACCTTTTTTTTAGTAAATCTTTCTTTAATTGCCGCCCCTGAAATCTGCCGCCCGGGGCACACGCACCCACTGCCCCCCCCCCCCCCTAGATCCGGCCCTGCATTTATTAATAATATGTAAGTTGAAAAAGATCGTAGGCAGATAGAAAAAATATTTTTTATAAAAATTAAAATAAAAAAAATCAACTTTTTTTAAATAGAAATGAGTAACGAAAAGTTTAAATTGGAATAATCTTATTAAAGTAGAAAACGAAAAGATTTCAAAAAACAAAAAAAAATATAGAGAATTGAAGGATTATGGAAAATTTCGCTCTCTTTATATTTAAGTTTTTTTGTTTAATAGCCTAATATATTCTAATGCATCGAATAACAGAATACGACAATTTTAAAGGACAATTTGAATATAAGTAAAATAAATTGCCTCCCCACCCCCAAAGATTAGAGATGTTGATAATCTAAAATCGAAGGGAAGTGTATTTAATAAAATAAATATTTTTTACTCACCACATATAGTTGTTGCCAGAGATATTTGAAGTAAGAAATTCTTAAAAATTCGAATGCAGTTCCGAAGTGATAAAAACGAAACTGACGTAGAATCTTGAAGATCTAAAATAAACAATAAATAATAAATAATATTCAAAATTCAGATCAAGTGTAACAATATTTCCATTTTTACTTTCTCTTACATATATTTGTTAATCGAGAGAAAGTAATGAATTCATGCAGACACATAAACTCTGGTGGAAAAAGCATAGAACACAATATTAAATTACTGAAGGTAAGAGAAATTTGAGTGCTGTGCGATCAGTCACCCCATATTTTTTTAATATTAATTTTTTTTCTAGAAAAGAAATAAATAAAATAAAGTGATATTTCTTTATTGATTTATTAAGAAATTAAATTTTTAAAGAGAGAGTTTAATCTAACAAAATTACAAAGCTTTTAAGATAGGCTAGTTAGAGTAATGGAGTTTGACAAAAAAAGAAAAAAAATATAAAAAATCGTTGTAAATTAAAGATACTTGTGTTTTATATTATACGATAATTTATTTTTTGAGAGTAAAAAAATGGCGATAATTCTTTTTCATTTAAAGAGATCTATCAAGAGTTATAGAGTAGGAAAGGAAGAGGGGAGTAGAGGAGAATTTGAAAGTTGCTATATAATCAATAAACTCGTTATTGGTAAATCAACTAACCTATAAATAAGTTGATGAAAAGCCCTCGGGCCTTAGTTAGTTGCTAGCATGCTGGCCCTCTATACCAAGGGTCTCTGGTTCGGATCCCAGGCAGTCCGATGATTTTATCTAACAATGTAAGCCATTTGGATACCAAATGGCTTAAATAAATATGCCCTGGACCCCAAATATTATACTTGTATATTAATCAAATAGCGAGTTAAAAGTCTTATATGGCCCGAGTTGCCGAAAAGACTATGTGTAGTATGTATGGGAAAAAAGTGGGAGTATAAAAAAAAAAATATTTTAATCAAAATCGTTAGAGCTAATTTTGAGAAAATCAAAATAAAGTGAAAAAGTGCATGAATAAAGTACTAGTACTTTTTAGCTGATTTTGATTAAAAGCTTATTTTCACGCTCCCGGGACAAGGGACCTCAAAATGGGCATATCCATCAAAATCTAGACATCGAATTTTTGACATGAATCCAATAGTTTCTCTCTCTATATATTAACATATAAAGAGGTAAGAGAAAGTAAAATGTCTATCAAAGAACATAAGAGGGTTTCTATTGACTGAACCCTAGCAATTAAGATGGTCTCATAGTCGACCGAACCGTCGCTGTGGGTTTGAATGCAATAAAGAAATAATCATAGCTATTTAGCCTTTTATTCACCCTTCGATATTTTGATTCAGCTATTGGCCTCGCTTATGCAAAGATAGAAAAGTGAGCAAAAAAAAAAAAATAATAAAAACAAGGACGGAAATGTCTTCAGACGGCAGTCAATTTTCAGGCACCTAGTTGAGTCAATTAGTGTAATCAAATAGTTGCCTCGAAGTTGCCCCGTGTGAAACCTGCCTTAATGTTTCCAAATTTTATGTTATTCTTGAGATCGTAGCTTACGGATCGGGTCGTGGGGTTCACTTCACATTCCAAACAAGAAAAATTGAATTTGTTACCAATCGATTAAAATAAATAGGAATAGGATCTATATAATCAGAATGCCCCTCCCCCCTTCCAATCTTGTTATGCTAATTAGGCAATTTAAAAAGTTTCATGACAAAAGTTTCTTATGTTGACAAAAATCAACAATTTTTAAATTATTTGAAAAATTTATAACTCGAAAAGAGGCTTTTTACGATTCTCGCAAAACGATCAAAGGGATGATCAGGTGCAAGATTCTCAACAATCATAAAAATGATAAAGCCAAACTGTTATTTTATGGGAATATAAAAATTATAAAGAAGTATTCTACAGTATAGCACCCTTGAGTATAATAGTGATTAAAAAAAGAAGAGAACCATCTAAAATAAGATTGTGAAGGATGTCCTAAGCGATAAATTTATATAAAAAAAAAAAAAAAAAAATGTCCATCGATGCCAAAGAATAAAAAATTATGATCACTTTCTTTTATATGATCAATATAAAATATTTCATTCGAAAGAAAGCAAAAAAAACCTCTTTTCTTTCTGCTTGTATTTCTCTAATAAAAAAAAGTTTTATCAATATTTTTTTGTTTAAATCAATAAACCTATTTTAGTGAATTTTTTTTTTCGTGAAAAAGAAATCGGCAACCGCCCTTGGAGAGATGGACAATGTCGAAAGGATTGAGAAAAGTTTAAGTGTTTTGCCGAGAAAAGAGACGAGGGGGGATATCAAGGATTGTGTTTGATCAAAGGACTGAACTTTTGGCTTAGTAACGATCCCTCTCGAAAAAGCCTTCGGTGTAGAAATCGCCAATCCGATTACGATAAAACATTCGTTGCATGAATCCTCTCGATCCTTTTGGGTCTTGCCCAGGGAAGCCTTTCCCTATTATCCTGACCCAATTAATTAAATCCTCTTTCTTCTTTAGATTTGATTAAATACGATTTATTATTTAAAAATTAAAAAAGATGGAAAGATATATTATATATATATATATATATATATATTTTTTTTAAGAGATATTTGTCTGTTTGTTACAGGATTGGGCATTACATGTTCGTTTTGCGACGGAAAAGGATGCTGGCTTGTATGAATGCCAAGTTTCCACACATCCGCCTACGAGTATTTTTATTGAGCTTAAAGTTATCGGTGAGTTTGCCAATTTATTGACTTTGTTTTAGAAAAAAAAAAAAATATTTATATTCATTATCTATGAATTTATGCCAAAATAATTCTGATATCAATATTTTAAAATACTAATGTTTTTAATCAATCTAATCATGGGTTTGGAATAAAATAAATATAAAGCGGTCGTTTCCGCAAATTTTAGAGTCAATAATTGGCTTATCCCTTTCTTAAAGACTGTTAGTCTACAGCAGAGGTCTCCAAGCTTTTTTTGTCTAGAATAACCACTTGCCATGTTTTTTAGATTTGAGTAGACCCCCTGCTTAGCTAATATAAAATTTTTGACTGATGTCTAACTGTAGTGAGGTGTTAGAAGACATTAATATTTATATATTGATATATATACTATAGGTCTATATTAATGAAACCGAAATTTAGTTACCGCTTTTTAGTGGGAGGGATGGTTATTTATTTTTTTCTTTTTAAACATAAGCATTAAAAATAAAATAAAATAATATAAATGAGATCGACTATCGTTGACGTCCGTTTATATCTCAGAGACCCCCAATTATTTTTTTTCTCACTCGCATGGACTCCCTTGTAGATCGTCGTCGACCTCTGGGGGTCGATACTTTGGGAATCACTGATCAAGAGTATTCAGCACAACAGGCTTTTAATGCCTCATACACCTATAAATTGTTAGTGTAGTTTTAGAGTGAAATTTCATAAAACGGCTAGTGTATTTAGACAGAGGAGCTTTTGACTTGGAAGATTAAATACCAATAAAAAATTAAAAAAAAAATTATTGCCATCTCAACCCCAAGTTAAAAGTCTGTACAATTCAAATAATTCTTGAAATTTTTTTTATTTTTTAATTTAAAATCCAATATTTAATATCTTTATCTCTCTATATCGAGGGATTTGGCCATTTAGACCCAATTGATTGGAAATCAATTCATTTGTAATAAATTTTTATCACATGAGACGGGAGGCGAACCCTTGACCTCTAGCACAAGAGGCAGAAACTCTACCACTGTTCTAGGACCCAGGACCCTCTTGAAAAATTAGATCTTATACGAGAGGGGCGTGATAAGAAGTAGGAGGTCTTATTTAAATTAAAAAAGACAAACGCCTAGATGATAGGCAACCAGAAATTAAGATCTGTGGAATTGTTTATAAATTTCTAGGGGCATAAAAGAAAAATCTGGTGTGACTGTCGCACAGCCCACAACTTTCGCTTACCTTCGGTAATCGAAAGTTGTGTTCTTGTACTTGTCACACAAGATTTTTCGTGTCGTCATATATTTAGTTTCCGTATATTAACATATATATAGAGGTAAAAGAAAGTAAAAAGCTTATTTATTATACAAAATTTGTCATATAACTTATATAAGATAGTCTGATCGTTTTGTTCGTTTGTAACGCATATATTCTGAAACTACTGGACGGAAGTTTTTTTTAATATCTAGAGCAGTTTTAGTAGGTGGTTTTATGGTATCATTAAAATCCTAATCTTAATTAAATTAGAGGTAAAGAATTCTTTCTTTTAAAAGGTAGTTCTCATTTGAGTAAGAAATTGAATGACTAATTGACGTACAGTATATTTTTTTCAGTATCTAGATAATTTTAGAGCCAAACAATTTGTCTGAAAATTCGTTCTAACGATTTTTTTCAAATTTTCCGGTATTTAAAACGAAATTGTGCTAAGTCTTTGGGAAAATTCGGATTCAATTTTATGAAAAATACCACCAAACTCAGACCTATATAAATTTTATTTTTAATTAATTTATTTTTCCTTGTATTTATCATAAAATAAAATTTCTTCTAAGGCATATTCAATTTAAAAACATTAAAATAATGATAGTATACTAGAGCAGTGGCGTCATTTCAACTTTTTCTTGGGGGGGGGCAAATTTTTTCTTGGGGGGGGCAAACATTTTTTTTTTCTTAAAATTTACTTACAAATGGGTACTCAAATTTAGCCAAAACATATTTAATTTAATTAATTGTTTAATTTTGTACAGTTTGTATACTCGTAGATGTATTTTGGAGCATTTTATTTAGAATAATATAAAATTTTATAAAAATCAGAGCCCTTGAGGGGGGGGGGCAAATGCCCCCCTGCCCCCCCCCCCCAATGACGCCACTGTACTAGAGGACAATTTATTTCATTAAATATTACAAGCGTTTATAATCGAATTATTTAAAATTTAATCAGGTAAGATTAAGGCTGTAGTTAATGTGATGTTCATCTTATAATTTATTCAAATTTAAATCCCTGTCTTTCTCTTTGTATGACCGCCTGCTTCTATTTCATAATTAATATCTAAATATACTTAAAAGGTTTTACTTAAGATGAAAATACCTCATTTCAAATTCAATAAAAATGTAATTTGAAGATTTAGTGTAATTTTTCTATTCTATAATTCAGCGCTTTTTTTTACAGATTTTTAAGGGGGTATTTATATTATATATTCAAGAGAAATTATTATTTTTAGTACTTATTTTGTATCGTATTTATTGTCTACGATGCACCTCATATTTATTTTTTTTTTATTAATTTTTACTTTGGGGGGGGGGGGGGGGGGGGGGGTTTTTTTTAATGTTTTACAAAAAAATATTTCAATAAAAATGTATAGAGAAAAAAAATCATGATCTTTTTAGCCGTGTTGAACTTTAAGATTGAACTGCAGTGGTGATTTTTTTTTCATTAAAGAATTCCGTTGAAGAGCAATTTTATTAAGAAGCTTATGATTTTAAATAGGGATTGAGCAATAATGTGATTCACTAAGGAGTCAGGATTTTTTAATATTAACTTCGCAATATATATATTAATATATATATAAATGCTATGTAGTTCTATATATATATAATCTACTATTAAAGATAAGGATATTAATTTTTTTTTGTCGGATTATAATATTATATATTTACGAGAGTTATTTTTTTTAATATAGCTGGGGATTGACGGAAAGAAAAATCAATTTAAATTATTAAAGGAGCCTATTTATTTCTTTTAATAAAGTTTTTGTCTCCATCCATCCTCTTCCCTGACCCTATACGAAAAAAAAAATCATTTTGTTTTCGTTAATATTAATACCACTCTCGATTGGAAAACTTGGATTTATACTAGGGTTCGAGTCTCAATTGTAAATATTATCTCATTGGAGAGAGATACCTTCGTAGTTGATAAGCTAAGTCAAAATTGTCTTTTCAAAATTTGCCATAATATATTAGAGTAGAACATTGCTTAACGAGCACCTCTGATAACGAGTAAATCGCATAACGAGTAAAATAAATTGTAAAAGAATGACTCGCTTAACGAGCGACGTTTTGGTAGCATCGTAGTGTCTCTTGTGATCGCACATTTTCTCAAATTTGTGTTATTAGTAGGCCTATGTTGTACATGAATAAAAATTAATTGAATTAATTATTAGGAAAATAATCAGGAAATAGATGAAGATGATTCACTTTCCTCAATAATATGTAACTAATTTTCTTTGAATAAACGTTAGACATAACATTTTGAGAGTAGTTTTTCGACATGGAACGCTTTATCATTTATATGAGAAAAATTGTTTCGCATAACCAGGTCTATTCTCTAAAAACAGACGTTAATAATTTAAAATATACAAATGGGTTTTAAGAAGTTTTATTAAAATATTTAACCTTTTAAAAAATGCTAAAACACAGTTTTAATCAACGACTTTAACATTAAATACAGTAGACCTCGCTTAACTAGCATAATTCGTTCTAGAATCAAACTCTTAAAGCGAAACACTCATTCAGGTCTATTCTCTAAAAACAGGCGTTACCAAATTTAAAATAAACAAATGGGTGTTAAAAAGTATTGTAAAAACAATCAGCGTTAAAAAGGAATGCTATGTCACTGAAAAAAAGTGGTTTAACAACGACGTTAACATGTTGATTTTATTTCAAAGCTATCAAAATAATAACCTTACTTTTTAGGTTAAGGACGCCATGTTTATTTTAAACACGACGTTAAAATATTAAAGGCAGCCCCTAGACATGGCATTAATTTTTAACACTATTTACGAAATGTTAACGCTTTGGCTTTAAATTTTTGTTAACAGAATAGCTATTTGAGGCAAGGAAGTGATTTTGAATAGCATTTTTAACGCTGATTGTTTTTACATTACTTTTTAACACCCATTTGTTTATTTTAAATTTTAACGCCTGTTTTTAGAGAATAGACCTGAATGAGTGTTTCGCTTTAAGAGTTTGATTCTAGAACGAATTATGCTAGTTAAGCGAGGTCTACTGTATTTAATTTAAATGTCGATTAAATGTGTTTTATTTTTTAAAAAAGGTTAAAATATTTTAATAAAACTTCTTAAAAAGAAATTAAATATTAATTCTTCTTTTAAATGTTGATAAGAATTTAACTGGTAACATTATTTTTTTCTTTTTAAAATAAATGTTCGTCTTTCTTTTAAAACATAGTACAGTATTTTATTAAGAGTCTTAAAAAATTAGTTATTTTTCTCTCCCAAGAGAGCTAATAATGGAAATTTATTTTGCCACAAGAATTTTTCTCTTTTACGTGATGTCCTAAAGAATATATTTCTCAAGTTATGTTATCTTTTGTTTAAGAGCAATTGCTCTTGGGAAATGTTTAAATAAAATAGTCTATTTGTTGTTTGTAATTGAAAAAACAATTATTCATCTTTTTTTTTATT
Source organism: Euborellia annulipes (assembly GCA_023213315.1). Taxonomy (NCBI): domain Eukaryota; kingdom Metazoa; phylum Arthropoda; class Insecta; order Dermaptera; family Anisolabididae; genus Euborellia; species Euborellia annulipes. The sequence goes on from JAKCPI010019422.1 coordinate 32,108, forward strand.
TTCATCCTGAGTGTGATTAATTTTTTTTTTTTTTTAAATTTGTCTTTGCTTTGTTAATAAATTCCACTAGTCAGAATGTTTTATTGATGATAATGAAAAGGTAGCTTGGCAAAAGGGCCTGTCTTTATTAAGCACATGGGATTCGAGAGGCCTATTGAAACTTAAGTCCCGAATTTTCGAGAACACCCCCAACTAGTTTAGACTAGGAGACGTTTTTCTTTTACAACTCACTATGAAATTTACTAACTACTTTAATTGTTATTAAATTTATTGCATCTCATGTCCTAGATGTACTTAATTAAGGAGATAGAACCCGACTTTCTCTCAAGAGAGAGTATTTTAATAAGTGATTATAAGTGGATTATTAAAGAAATAAATTTATAAATTTTAAAATAAGCATCCATCTATCTCCCTGGCAATTTAGCTTTCGCTCATATAATCCCAGGCGTTGACCCGTTGAGGGTTTCACAGGACTTAAATTGAATCTTGTTTGATGACCACGAAAGGGTTTTGGGCGCAATGAAGACGATGAAACCACTCAACCCTAGGGTTTATCCTCGCTAGGTGGACAAGAAACGGGGATGATCATAAACTAAAAACAGATGGAATGAGAGAGAGAGAGAGGGAAAGGAAAGACTGACTAGCCCTTTATAAGCGATGAATAGCCACGTTTTGATTTAATCCACCGTTTGGACAAGCCCAGTGTTGAAAATGAGTCAAGTCTTTACGAGGATTTAGGGGATTTGGTGTCACTTAACATTATGAAAATATTAGATTAATCAGAACAAATATTGATCTTTATATTTAGGTTACGTGAGTGGGAGTAAACAATATGGACACCTTTACTAATAAAATTACCCAATAGAAATATAAAATAAAAAAGAACTTGCTAAAAAAATGGCACGTAATCAAAAAAGCTACTAAGGAAAATATCTGGTGTGACTGGTAGCACAGAACACAACTTTTTCTTACCAAAGAGTTGTTACACCAGATTTTTTTGGGTCGAGGTATATTTAGTTCGCCGATATATTACATTTGTAAAATTTGTAAACATGAGAAAATATGGTTGAAAAAGATGAATAAATAAATCCTGAGCTGATGTTTAGGCAATTTATTTGGTTTAATTCCTTCCGCTATAAGTGAACGTTTCGGGGCCAAAACGGCTCCTTCTTCAGTGGCAAAAAAAAAAAAAATTAGCCCTCAATTTTGTCATAAATGTTGTGATTACTTTCGCTACAAGACATGTGGCAAAGGCACCGCATGGTCCTGAAGAAGGAGCCGTTTTGGCCCCGAAACGTTGACTTATAGCGGAAGGAATTAAACCAAATAAATTGCCTGAACATCAGCTCCGGATTTATTTATTCATCTTTCTCAATAATATCCACCAGGCTGTCCCGATCTTCACCATGAGAAAATATTTATAGGTTGTTACCATGGAAACTATTCATCCTATCTTCCTATGAAGAACAAGAGTAAAGTGGTCTTTAGAAGATTCAACGGCAAAATAAGAATACATTTTAAGGTAATCATTCAAGATGGACTGATGATTGAAGTGGAGAACAAACGAACAAACAACAAACGAAAATGGAGAACTACCGAGTGACACATTGAAAGAAGATTAATCTTTACTCCTTGGGGGAGAGGGGGGGGGGGTGATGTAATCTAAATAAATAATAATATTGACCTACATGAAGAAAATATTAAATTTACAATCCTAGAACTAATAGTAAGATAAGTTTATTTAGAGATACTTTTGGCTCTGAGCCTTATTGCCTGATCTGCCTTTTTTTTATTTATAAATATATTAAACTCGGGGTCATCGCGGTTGTGACTTGCATTTGCAACCCCTTAATTCCACCTCTAGCGGCAGAGATTGTCGATTTTTTTAATTTAAATGTTTTTTTTTTTTTTTATCAGCCTATGTAAACCGTTTCAGTAAATATAATCTCCAAAGTTAATCATTGCCAAACCCAATAGCAATAAAAATAAAAATTTTACATTTTTTTTTTTATTTTCAAATTTTACGATCATTTTTTTTTATATTTTAAGCTTTATCATAAAATAACTTTCATTTAATGATTATTAGAAAATAAAATGGAGATAAGGAAGAAAAAGGGCTGATAGACTGTTGCCAAGAGGAAAAAAATGTAAACAAATATAATTAGAGAAAATTGAGAGCCATTCTGACTATATATTGTTCTTACTATACGAGTATTAATAAAGACGAGGGTATTTTCAAACAATGTACAATATAACCTTGAAAGACTGGATAATGTTTTCTTTTCTTTTCAAAAACAAAATAATATACAAGCCGGCTTATTACCTTTTTCTGCTTTAGAAGGGTGTAGAGATGGGAGGATGGTTCCATTCAATCCAAGTGAGGTTCTTATGTGTATTGTGAGATTTTATTTGATCCGGAAAACAGAGAGCACTCGTATGTGTTGTTCACTGAAAAAGAAAAATAATACCTCTTAATACACATAAGATATTCTTCATTAAGATTAGTAGTTAATGATAGGTTAATTTATAATTAAGTATCGGCTTGGAAAGAATATTATTTGTATGTTCCCCTTATCTATTTTGTCTGATTTATATTTATTCATTTTTTTTTAATTTGCCCTTTCGGCTACTGAGACTTCAACGTATTACATAAAATTTGTGTGTACCGATGGGGACGTCCAACACGCTGTGGTCACCCACCCGAGGTTTAGTAGCGCTTGGCATCGCTTAGCCGGAACGATTGGGGTAACTGTTGCTCTACTCCGTTGCCAGGCCCCCTTTTTAATATATTTATTTATTATTTATTTTATATTTATTTTATATATATTAAATTTGTATTGTGTTTATTGGACCTAGCCACCGAGGACTGGTGCCTCTAAGCGGGTCGTAATAAATTTATTTATTTATTTTTATTTAATTAAATTTCAGGAATTAAGTATCATGTATTAATAATAGTGAAATTTATTTAAAATTGGAGTAGGCCTATACATACAAGACATACATCGTACATATTTATACATATGTTTTATATATTGTAATATTTCCATCAGCTCCAAGATGAAATGAGAAGTCCACCAAATAGCTCCAAACTGAGGTGATTCTACTCCAAAAGAGAAGATGAATTAAATAATTTTTTTTCTAGGGAGTAACTAGAATTTGGTAGATTCGACTCTGGATGTTATCTACTTTTTTACTTTCTCTTACCCTATATATGAAATATATAGAGAGAGAAAGTATTGGAATCGGTTATTTTAATGGGTGGGACTAGGACAATCTTTGAACAGTGAGCACCAAAGTTAAAGTCACACTCGTTTTCCATGTGATTATTTCATTGTTTTTTAAAAAATATTAAATATTATAGATACTTTCTGGGTTCAATACTAGTAAATTTCTAATTATAAAAACAATGAAATAATCATATATTGCAATCTTTGTTCAATGAGCACCAAAATTAAAATCTCATCCGTGCGTTTTGCATGTGATAATTTCATAGTTAAAAAAAAAAATATGAAATATTTTTTTTTTAATGGATAATGCATTCTGGGTTCAAGTCTAGGAAATTTCCAATCAAGTTTTTCAATTTCTTTTATAAAAACAATGAAATAATCACATATAGAAAACATGTGGAGGAGACAACTTTGGCAATCTTTGTGCAGTGAGCAACAAAGTTAAACTATCACCAATGCGTTTTCCATATGATTATTTCATTGTTTTTAAAAAATTATAAAATATATTTTTTTAGTGGATACTTTCAGGGTTCAAAGATAAAAAATTTATAATAAGGTTTTTAATATTATGCATCGATTGATAGTCTGTCTATATGACTTCAAAACTTAAATATTTAAAAAACAAGTAAAAAAAAGTTTGAAAAATTACTTACAATTTTCTTATGATCCAGAATCGAAGATAAAGCAGAAGAAATCGAGGTTGATGTGTAACTCTACTGCATTTCAACTCCCAACTGAAAAAAAGAATGTTGCACAGATTTAATTAGAAATAAATTTAAAAAATTTACTGTAATTTTTCAAAATTTAAAAAATGAATAAATGTAAATTTTCCATCAATTGCAGTAATAATAATTTGAATCCCTAAATGTTTATGGGAAATTAATTATAATCAAATTTTTTCAATATTTAAATAAAAATTTATCCTTTTGATATCTTTATGACATGATTTATAGCCACATCCAGGCAGACTCTTTTGGCAGTCATAAATAGACACTTTTGTGTTGCCCCAGTCGGTACCCTCACTTGAACTCAAGGGCCTTTCTTAACATCTTAACATTTGCAATGCAACAAAAAATATCCTAAATTGACAAAATACATGCCCGCCGAAGGTGAGCAAGGGGGTCCAGGGTGGGCAGCCCTCTGGCTAGACGGAAAGCCGGCCAAAGGCGGGCTTTGCGACTAGTTAACTATATAAAAAAGTAAAAATAGGGGATAGATATGTGTTTAAATAAGAGCACGATTGTCTTAATGAATGAACCGAAGAAGCCCGAACATTCCCGAATGTTGAAACCAAGCGAGAAAATGCTCATTCTTTATTTTTTCCCCACTAAAATGATCAAAATTCATCATGTCCTAGACATCTATATCTTTTGTGTTAGCATGGATTTTCGCTTGGCTGAGAATACGCCAAAGAATAAATAAAAAAAAAAGTGCAGAGTGTAAAATGAACTTTCAGTCGCTTGGTGTAAAGAGAGCTTGAGATGATAAAAATCTTTTTGACTCTAAAAATATTTGTTACACCAAGTTTTTTAGATGAGAATAGAATAATTTCAAAAATAAAGTTATTAACTTCAAAATATTTTGTTAAAAAATAATTAATTATTTAAGCTAATAGGGTAATTAAAGTCAATGATTTAATGACGTCAAAACCATTCATTCTAAACAATGTTTAAATAAAAATAAAAAGGATTGAATAGAAAGTACCTGGTAAAGGAAAGTGAAGGCTGAATTTCAACGGTTGTGAATTGTTATTTGAGGAAATAATTCAGCAGCAATGGATGAAAGAGATAGCGATAACGAAGGAATCAAAGCGTCGGTGCTGGATCAGGAACGGAGAGCCAAAGAGATGTTATCTGTTGAATGTTCTTTGACTCGATGCAACTCACTGAAGACGGAGAGGAAGCTAGCAACAGTCGTCCAGGCTGGCACTAAACAATCGGGGCAGACATCACGTGACACCAAAGTTGCAATTTTATTGATTCAAATTTAAATTATTATTATTTAAACATATAATTGAATGCATTGCAATAAAGTTTAAAAAATAAAAGAATCCATCTTAATTATTTTTTAATTATAATTTATGCCGTTTATACCATAGTAAGCTTTTATTTCTAAAGGTGCTTATAAATAAAATTATATTAATTTTCAAATTTGTACTTCCCCCCCCCCTCCCTATTATTTTGAGTGTTCAAATAGATTATTTTATAAGGTAAAAATCTGGTGTGACTGGCGCACAGCACACAACTTTATCTTACCTTCGGTAATTGAAAGTTGTGTTCTGTGCTTGTCACACCAGATTTTTTGTGTCGACATATATTTAGTTCCCGACAGTACGGAACATTTGAATTCAGATGTAAAATTTATAAGTGTGGGAAAATATTTATATTTTGTTACCATGGCAACCATTTTTCCTATCTTCCCTATGAAATACAAGAGTAAAGTGGTCTTCAGAAGATTTCAATTGCAAAATGAGAATATACATTTTAAAGAGGATCTAAAAAATAATTGATTTTTGAATTTTAAAAAAAATCGTTGGAGCAAATTTTGAGAAAATCGAAAAAAACTGAAAAAGTACATCAGTAAAGTACTAGTACTCTTTGGCCGATATTGATTAAAAGCTTATTTTCACGGTCCCAGCGGGTGTTTAACTTAAATATAACATTTCAACCTCCTAGCTCAATTCCTTCATGCTTAAAATTGAACACACACCCACCCACACACACACAGACAGACCATGTCGCGAAAACCACTTTTTTGGATTCAGGGGACCTCAAAACGTGTATATCCATCAAAATCTCGACATCGAATTTTTGACATGAAACCAATACTTTCTCTCTCTATATATATTAACATATATATAGAGGTAAGAGAAAGTAAAAAGTCACTATCCAGCAGTTGATAAAGTGAATAACAAAAATGAAGTTTTTTCGACCAATTTTATTTAATGAAAACAAAAGTGACGTTTCGATCCTACATTGGGATCATCTTAAAGCTAACTGTTTATTTAAAAAAAAAGTTAAAATTTATTTTTCTTATATTGTATAAGGCGCCATAACATGGCGTAGAGGTTAGCGTGCTAACCCTCATATACCAAACGTCGCGGGTTCGGACCCCAGGCAGTCCGATGATTTTATTTAAGCCAATTGGATACCAAATGGCTTAAATAAGAATGCCTGGACCCCATATATGTATATTTATTAATAACGGATATCGGAAAAAGTCTTATATGGCCTCAGTTGCCGAAAAGACTGTGTGAATGTGTGTGAGTGTGAGTGTGAATGAGTAAAAAGTGTGAATGTTTAAAAAAAAAAAAAAAAAAAAAAAAAAAAAAGGCGCCATAAGCCTCAAGAGAAAAAATTAGTTACTTTTTTTATTTATTAAACAAGCCTGAAGAAGATTCCCATCTAGGAAAAACATCGATTTGTTTTCATTAAATAAAGTAGAACGAAAAAACCTTTATTTTCGATATATAATATTTAATTAAATTAAATTAGAACATTTGTTAAGTGGAAGTGATAGATCTTTCACTCAAGGTAACCCGAGGAGATGACTCAACTGAGTGTCACAAAAAGTACAACGTTTAGGACTGGACCGTTCTTTCGAAGGTAGCACTCAAAAAGTGGCAAAGTAGCTTTAATATAAAGCCTTCTTTCTAATCGTCACTCTCAGATAAGTATTTGGGAAGTGGCGCTACATTACGAGAAAATATTTTAGCGTATAATAAACGGTATTTTCACTATTTCCGCAAATGAACATGATATTTCTTTAAAAAAATTCTTCTTTTGTTTCTTTTCGTTTTGTCCAAGAGGAAAACGTTTAGCTCAATGCCAAACACCGATTGAGCAAAACGCTCAATGGCAAACATTTTGTAGAATGATGTCGAATCATGCTCAATTGTGTTTTGCCAGCTTGGTTTGAGTTGACCCATAGAAAAGCATTGAAAAAACAGTCTTAGGGACGATTAGTCGAAAACGTTTTGGCTCAATTTGTGTGCGTTCAGCTTTAGAGACTTGCTCAATTGATAAAAGAAAACAATAGTCCAGTTTCAACTATACTTCTCGGCCACCATATGGAATATTAATAAAGGCATTTTCATGGCCCGAAAAATAGGTTTTAGTCAAACACTTGATATTTTAAAACATCTCTCTCAATAGAACTCGGCTCCCTAAATGAATAAAAAATAAATGGCGTCAATGTCAATAGAAAAAAGAAACGCCAAATTGCAAAATTCACATTTATTTCAAGCTTTTTTTTTTTTTAAATCGTTTATCAAATTCTATAATGAAAGAAGTAATAAATGACGATGCAGTGTGTATTGACTTTTCATCGTTTTTTTTTTCTTTTCTTCTCTTATCTTTTCTGAGACATGCCCTTGAAGCTCTAAAGACACAAGGAACATTCACGAAAACCTTTTCGTTTTAACTAGATATGGAATGGGGGATGATTTCTTGTTTGAGCAAATCTCTTTTGACCCAGATTTATTAAAATAAAAACGTAAAGTGGAGTTGCACTATTCAATTGAATATCAAATTATCATTTTTTTATTTTTTACTTTAAAAAAGTTTTAAAAGAACATGGGAATAATAAATTGAATTTAAAGTTATAACACAAAAGTACGTATTTTATTTATTTATTTATTTTTTTTTTAAGCAAAGTTTAAATTTGAAAAACGAATCATTATTTGAATGTTTTATTTTTATTGAATATCTATTTTGAAAAAAAAAAAAAAAAAAATTCTCTATGCTTCTTTTAAGGTCAAGTGGATATCAATACAATAACGCAAAGTAATCAACTCGATGTAACGTTGTATTGCTTTTGAGAAACATTATAATAACTTTGATTGAGTTGGACAACGTGAATCTAGATTTCACAAGCTAATATTACTAATGTGGTTGGCCTGGGAAAACCTATTTATTTATATACTTCATGAATGACAACACTGGAATTAAATTCAAAAAGGTGGAGGTATAAAAATAACGTATTTAGGTGTCAGGAGTTTGTTACCCAAAAGTTCATAACATCATATAACGATAATATGATATCACAACAAAATAGAGAAGAGTCAATGTTGGGTGTCTTCATCAAATTTTTTGGTTATTATTTTTCTAACTTGAGTACAAGTAAAGAGTGCAGAAAAATAGTACAAGTAAAGAGTACAGAAAAAATCTGGTGTGACAAAACATCACACAACTTATAAATGGACCCTTTATGCAATGGTGTGTTAAAAAAACAAACATCTTTTTTTGAAAAAATCAAAAATATTTTGTTTTTTTTTTATTTTAATTAATTTTTCTTTTTTTTTTTTAGTAACAAAAATAAATATTTTTTTAACATATTTCATAAAAAATTAATTATTTAACATTTAAAAAAATTCTCCTACCTATTTTTTTTTTTTTTTTTCCCTTCATCAGCAAATATCGAAGAGAGTAAGAAAAAATTATATGCTGTGCGGTCATCCCACCAGATTTTTTAAATATTGATTTTGGAAAAATACTTGATTGCGGAACTGTACCTGAAGATAATAAAAAGTTCAAATTTTTAAGGATTAAAAAAAAAAAATTATTAAGACATGATTTAAATTTCCCATATTGGAAAAAAATTCAAAAAATATGCTCTAATTTTTTATATTAAATATGATATGCTTATTGTTTCAAATTTAATATACTTTGAAAATGATAGTAGCAACTAATTACAAAAGCCCTTGAACTGCAAAAACTGAAAAAAAGTCCGAAAATTTTGCAGTTTTTCACGTACAGTATTACGCAGTTAGCACAACTTTTTTTGCTCTCAAAATGTGGTTTCACACTCTCCTAAAGGGTCCAAAGAACATACCAAAAAGCCTCTGCATTTTGGGATTTTAATGTAGAATTTGACTAGCCTATTTAAAAAATCTGGTGTGACTGGCACACAGCACGCAACTTTCTCTTACCTTCGGTAATCGAAAGTTGTGTACTGTGCTTGTCACACCAGATTTTTCGTGTCGAAATATATTTAGTTCCCGACAGTACGGAACATATGAATTCAGATGTAAAATTTATAAGTATGGGAAAATATTTATATTTTGTTACCATGGCAACCATTTCTCCTATCCTTCCCGATGAAATACAAGAGTAAAGTGGTCTTCAGAAGATTTCAATCGCAAAATGAGCATATACATTTTAAAGAGCATCTAAAAAATAATTGATTTTTGAATTTAAAAAAAAATCGTTGGAGCAAATTTTGAGAAAATCGAAAAAAACTGAAAAAGTACATCAGTAAAGTACTAGTACTCTTTGGCCGATTTTGATTAAAAGCTTATTTTTCCGGTCCCGGGGGTGTTTAACTTAAATATAAAATTTCAACCTCCTAGCTCAATTCCTTCATGCTTAAAATTGAACACACACCCACCCACCCACAGACAGACCATGTCGCGAAAACCACTTTTTTGGATTCAGGGGACCTCAAAACGTGAAGATCCATCAAAATCTCGACATCGAATTTTGACATGAATCCAATACTTTCTCTCTATATAAATATTACATATATACATAGGTAAGAGAAAGTAAAAACAAAATAGTGTATAATTTGGTTGTACATGAAATGGAAATTACATTAAATATTTCCCATTATTATACGTATTGTATCGAAACAACTCTGGAAAAAAGGTCAAGAGTTCGAATCCCGTACCAGAGAAATTTATTTCAATCGAATTGAATACCAATCAATGGCTTCAGATGTCAAAAAAGACCTTACACAAATTAAAAAAAAAAAAAAAAACTTTATTCCCCTAAATGTCACATCCCTTTGGGTCAAATTCCTCCCGCAAATCTCAGTTATTAGAATATGGAGTTATATGCATATTAAAGCTTAGGGATATATTAATAATATACAAGAGCTGTATATTCATATACTAGTCATATCTCATAATAATTAAAGATAAATAAACAAATTGTATATACTGTATTGTCTACTGAATTGTATATACTGTAATTATTATAAATATAAAGACTGAAAGGCAGTCTTGCAGTCTTCAAGTTGCTATACAAAAGAAAGAGCTATGCGGCATGACCTTTCCTTAATGCCTTTGGACATTATACTTAAGGATTCCTTCAAAAGGGTCTTTCAAGAAAATTCCCATTCTTTCTTCCTCTTGAATTTATATTAGAGTTATTTTCTGATTCAAGATGTAACTAATATTTGATTAAAGTTTGGTTCTTTTTTTTATTGATATTTATTTTAAATTCCCAAAAAATTAGAATATTTTATAGGCTATTTGGAGTTTAGATGTAAAGTAGTCTCATTTTGGTCTCGTTCCTTTTAATATTCTCAACAACGATCATGATCAAACAGCTTAAAAAAATGTTTAAAAAATTTTTTCAGGGATAATTTAATTAAGCCTATTTCTTGTTATATGAAAAAAGAGAGAAAATATTTTCACTTAAAATTAATAACATAGCATAATAAGGAATATTATAATTAACTCGGTAAATAAAGCAAGGTGCTATTTCACATTCTTAATTAGCTCAAGTTTTTTATAAAAAAACTGGGGCACGTTAAATCACATTATCCATTATTGATTAACTTGTTAATTCTAAATGTGACAATTTTTTTTTCTTTTCAGAGGCGCATGCAGAAATTCTTGGTGGACCCGATAAGTTCATAAAATCAGGCAGTTCGTTACGGCTAACATGTTTACTACGTCGTAGTACGGAACCTCCTACATTTGTCTTTTGGTATCAAGAATCGCGAATGATAAATTACGATGCGGCGCGGGGGGTTCGGGTCCGTCATGGCCGCTACTCTAGCGAACTTGTGGTAGCGGAGGCGCAAAGGCATGATAGCGGCAACTACACCTGTGCGCCGAGTAACGCCCATCCGGCCAGCATTAACGTGCATATACTTAACGGTGAGTGCTCAGGTGTGATACCATTCTAGTGTGCTCCCTCCCCCTTGGGATGGGTCGAATTAAAGTGGACATGTTCCCATTATTCCCTCAATTTATAATAGAATGTAAATTCTTTGAGATAAGAGTAGAGTAAATATTTTTTTTTAC
>JAKCPI010019423.1:0-22087 GCA_023213315.1 Euborellia annulipes
CCCCCTTTCCTTTTGACACCTTTCTAAATTAACTTAAGAGAAAGTACAAGCATCTAAATAATTTGAGGTCCAAAACCAAATTTGAAACAAGTCAAGTGAATAAATAATAATTTGATTATTTACATAATAATAACACTTTTATAATCGTTATGTAAACATAAAAAACCCGACACATTATTTATTTTTCATTACTGTCATCTCCAGTTCCAGATATTCTCTGTTTATTTTTCCAAGCAGTTTTTTTTCCCCCTCTCTCTCTCTTTCCTTCTCTCTCTAGCATGATGAGAACAAAAATCTAATGAGGTACTTAATTGTACTTGTTCCATTGAAGAGAAAGGGTGATGGCTTCATTGACTTTTGCTCAGTGAAAATATCACTCTTTTTGATTAGAAAGCGAGGAGAGAGAGAGAGAGAGGAGGGTGGCCTTTTAGAAGGGAGGGGGATGAAATCAATCGGCCATTGTGGCTTGAGGATAGAATTACATGTGTTTAGTCAAAGGGACTCTCTCTCTCTCTCCTTTTCAACGAACGATCGACCCTTCTAACCTCCAGCTGTGTGTGAGTCGAGAGTCAATTAAATTTTTATTATCGAATATATTTACACTTGGCAAGAATTAATCATTTAGGGGTTCATTTTCTATTATCATTGAGGCTACATAAGAATATGTGTAGGAAATTTTTAGACAATTGTCACTTCCACACGAAGAATAATTTCTAACACATCTTTTTACAATTAATAGTGAGAAGTCAGTCGAAGCAAATACAAAGCAAACGAAATAAAGAAAAAATGTTTTCCCTTGCTTTATTGAACGACGTTTCGGCTGATTCTTCCGCCTTTCATCAGCTTCGAGCTTCTGCTTTGAACAGAAATCTTGTCATCTAACGAATGTTCAAGAGCACTTCTAAGTTCGAGGAAAACAAAACACCTGTCCTGATGAAGGCCGAAACGTTAAGAGTGTCATTCATAAAATGAAAATTTGTCTTTGAAAGGGCCCGGGGCCCTCAGGGCTCCGGTAAAAACGGAAAAATTTAGATTAAAAAAAACATTAATGAAAATTTGTCTTTGAAAGGGCCCGGGCCCTCAGGGTTCAGGGATATATTGTATTTAAAAAAATATTTTTTGTAAGGTCTAATAATGGGGCCCGAAATAAAGGTCTGTGGGGGGGGGGGCAGCTAAAAAACGTTATGCTACTGATATACAGTCTTAAAATAAAGTTATTTGACCATTATACGTATACCACTCTAACATCATCCACCTAAATCCACCATTTTGTTTTTCAGTTACTTCAAATTAATGAGTAAATAAAATAAATTATTTCAATAAAAACAAAATGGCGGACTTAATGGATGATGTAAGTGTGCTATATAATAGTCAAATAACCATATTTTATGGCTATATATAAATAATAGCCAGAAAAGATCAGACACATAAACAAAAATGCTTTTGTCTGATAATTAAACTAAAAATGTATGCCAAAAATTATGGCTTCGTAATATAATTTGTAAATGTAAAATACTGACTGTAAATGAATCAATTTATGTTTTGAAATATAGTACAAATACCGAGCTAAGCTCAGAATTTACTATTTTCTTCCAAAACCTTGAGGGGTGAACAAACGCCCCCCCCCTGCCACCCCTGCCCCTCCAATGGCTTCTCTGTTTATAGCTACCTTAGGACGGACCGGTTATCTATTGAATAGATTGAGAAACAATAAGTTTATTGCGACTTTTGAGTAACTTTGTGATTTTGACTTTTGTCTTGACACCTAAAATCTGGTGTGGCAGCACGGTGCACAACTTTCTCTTACCGAGGGGTAAGAGAAAGTTGTGTGCTGTGCGAACATCAGATTTTTGTCATTTTCTTCCTGAGAACTGGGATATTTACTTTAATATAATTAATATTAATATTAAAATAAAATAGAAGCTAGTTTTGTTAATGAAGATGATGATATGAATGAGACACTCACTTGAGTGATTTTCTATCTCTTAAGAAGAAGAAGAAGAGAGAGAGAGAGAGAGAGAGAAAGCAATTGTCTAAATTGCCGAGTAAAGGTCCATTTCGGATGCTGTGGTGTGGTTCAGTGGCGAATTTAGAAATCCTCTAACCATCCTCCTGACTAACGAGCCATCAAGTACCTACCCTTCAAATCATCCAAGTATCTGATTGAGACAGAAAGAGAGAGAAAGAGAATTTTCTCTCTTCTTATAACGCAACAAAAGGCACAATCAAATTTCTTTTATTTTCAAAAGAACAATAAATTTAAGAATTAATTTTTTCGTGCCTATATATCACACAAACAAATTCTAGTTTTAAACTCAAAAGCCTCAATTTCTTTAATGTTTTATTTGCCGCTCAGAAAGTAACTCTACTTTAACACTCAAAGCCCTCATTGAAGACTATGAGGTTTAAATATGAGATTATCAATTGATTTGAAATCCTAACTATAACCCCAAAACTCTAATGTATCGGAAAGTTGTAGTTAGGACTTAAAAAATTTATGATTCAGGGGGAAAAAAATTTATGTGCTATTTATAAGTTACGGTACCACATGAAGGTGACATTTTAGATTTTTTTAGTTTTAAAACAAACAATATTGATAATAAATTCGCTATAGAATATTCCTAACATAAAAGGAGTGGGGGGTGAATTTTATGGGGATTACATCATTTGAGGTTTTTGAGGTTCAACCCAGGTATAGAATAATTTCTATATGAACTAGGTAGAACCCAAGGGCGTTTTCGGGGGGGGGGGGGGGGGGGGGGGGGTAATCTGGTGTGACTGGTCGCTCAGCACACTATTTTTCTTAATTTCGGTAATTTAAAGGGCGCATTCTGTACCTGTTTGCCAGAATATAAATACAATTCAAATTTTAAACTATTAATATTTAAAATTTTACAAAAAAATAAATTTTTTTGCGAAAAAAAGTTGTTTTTTTAAATCTCGGGGGGGGGGGGGGTAATTACTCTTTTACCCCCCCCCCTTGTATCCGCCCTTGGTAGAACCTTGTTTGAAAAGAATGGGATTTTTTCAATCAATGCTCAAATAGGATGTTCATTAGCCGGTCAATATATCGTTTAAGATAGCAAATTTGCGAGATATGTTTGTGCTTAAGATTGAGCAAAATTTCATCCCTGGAATCGAACCAGGACCTTCACGCTTTCGCGGCGGGTGGACTACCCTTACCCTAGGGCAAAAGCGTGGAGGTCCTGGTTCGACTCCAGGGGGTGCAATTTGCCCAATCTTAAGCACAAACATATCTCACAAACTTGCAATTTTCATATCTATATGGTTTTTGAGAGTCAATTGTAGATTCCTCAGTTCTGGTTTAAACTTCAAATTTGGAAAAATCGTCCATAAGTAGAATTTTGAGTTACAGACTGGGATTACTTTCTATGTTGAATCCAATCTCCAAAAAATTAAACTGACCCTCAAAGACCTCACTGAAGATTTTTAGGTATAGGCCTATATATGAATTTATGTTTTGACTCGGGTTAACCTACACTTCTACGCGCTGTTTCCTCGGTGTTTCTTCTTAAGATTAAATAGACACCACTAAGAGGTGGACTAATCCATTTTTACAGAGAGAGAGTAAGCAAAAAGGCGCCTTGTGTCTAGACGGTGGCCTCGTTGGCCACCCGGAGAGTTTTAAGGACAAACCTCATCCTCCCTCTCTGGAGCCTAAACCTCTCAAACTCTTAAGGAGGGGCCACTTAGGCCACTCGAGTCCTTTCAGAGGAGAGGCGGGGGGGGGGGGGGCTTAATCGACAGGGACACTCATAACAAGACCATTACCAGAGAGAGAGAGAGAGAGAGAGAGAGAGACAAGGCCCCTGATCAAGTCAAGTGCAAAATAGAGAAAATAAGCAAATCGTAAATGAAAAAAAATAAAAATTACGTCACAAATTGCAATAACGAAATTGAATTATTTTACATTCTGGCCCTCTGTGGCCGAAACCAGAAGGTTAGCGCTAGCTGGTCGTCAGAATAAAAATTTTCACCAAAAAATAAAGTCATCTTTATTAAATTAATTGCAATTACAAACCTTTATTTTTGTTAGATACTTTCTATGAACGAAAGAATGTAAAATAATATTATACACAATACTATTGTATTCCACTATGACTAACCTGTTGATTATAAAAAATTGTTTTTACAGGCCTGACGATGGCCCTCTGTGGCCGAAACCAGAAGGTTAGCGCTAGCTGGTCGTCGGAATAAAAGTTTTCACCAAAAAATAAAGTCATCTTTATTAAATTAATTGCCTAATACCTGCAATAGGAAATAAACTTCCTGTGTGTATATTGATCAATATATTCCTACATCTCCTGGATTCTATGTTAAAAAAAGAAAAACCAAAAAATTTTATTTGTATATAGGCCTATATTCTGGTAAATAAGTACAGAATGCAACTTGAAATGTCCGAAGGTGTGCGGCCAGTCCCACCAGACCCCCTGCGAGGGTCCGCCACAGGCGAGCCCGAACCAGAGTAGGGGGGTCAAGGGGGCGACCTGCATCAATAAAACTCACTTTCCCATATATGCGTAAAGTCGCGCAAGTTACTAATTGTAAGTGAAAAACTAAAGAAAAATTTTCCACTTGTGCGCCGCTGGAGATTCTGGGTTCGATTCCCGGGGGCCATGGGATGTTTGGCCTCGCCAATAAATAACACTCACAGCTTTGTTAGATATAAATATATGTCGACACCAGATATTTTTTAAACATTTTTATTATCCTAACGACCTCCCAATTTTTTTCGGCATTTAGGCCCCCGTCTCTACTTGTTTCTATTCATTCAATTGAAATAAATTTTTGTCGTACGAGATGGAATACGAATCTCTAGCACAAGAGGCAAGAACTTGACCACAACCTAGGAACTAATCCCATTTAGAATAAACACATAAGAAGCTTTAATTTAGCATTAGTTAACTTTTTTATATGTTTTCGAGGCAAGAATCCTCAAGTTAAATTATTTTATTTTAAAGTGAAACTTTTTTCGCTCTTCTATTATCATGTCGCGTTACAAACCGTGGCGTCACAAGCAGTTGCGACAAAAAATTTGAAAGTTGAAATTTATTATATTAATATATGACGAATTATAAAAAAATAATTATTCAATTTTTAAATTGATAAAATATAATTTTTAAAATAATTTAAAATCATTCAAATCTTCAATTACTTAATAAATATTGTTCTCAGTTTTTAACATACCTCTATTGATTTCCCAATTTCCAATTATTAAGTTAAGATTAAAAACGCGATTTTAATACTTTTTTTTTAAATTAATGTTTATTCGACAAATAAACAGAAAATATATATCAAATAGATGGATGCTGTTTTTAGTAGAGGAAAGGTCAGGTGGAGGGGGGTGGGGTGTTTAGTACCGGAAGTGCCAGAGGGGCTGTTCAAATAAACTCTCTGGTGGTTCAGTGAAGACACGTGCACTCACACACACACACACACACACACACACACACACACACATATTCATATTAAATACAAGAACAAGGGTGAAGTCTCTCTCTTCCTCCCCCGGAAATTCCCTCAAAGGGTAAATAAATACCCTAAAAAACCTTCAAGGATTAATTATACTCTCTCTCTCTCTTTTTTAAATATTCTAAGAATTTATAAAGATGTCAATCAAAATTTCTTTCCTTTTCTTAATTTAAGAACGAATTCTTTATTCTCTTTTCAAATATTTCTATTTTTGTTGAAAATATTTGAATAGAATAAAAAGGAAACGCTACTAAATAGTTCTTTTAATATCAAAATGATTCAACTAGGGATTTTGTTTCGGAAAAAATCTGGTGTGACTGTCGCATAGCACACAACTTTCTCTTACCTTCGGTAAATGAAAGTTGTGTTCTGTGCTTGACACATCAGATTTTTTCCGATACCGTTTTACCATTTCATGTCGACATATATTTAGTAGGGGTATGACTTTTTTACAACCTCATATCCCTGTATCATAACTTGATGAACTTTTACTAAAGATTAAATAAAATCTTACTTTCAAGGTGATTTGATAAAAAAACGTCACGCACAAAATGATTTGAAAATTTTATATATCAGATTTTTTTCCAATTTTTTGAAGTCACTCTAGATAGATAAAAAATTGTACACAACCTTTAGACTCACATATATAGAATCATTATAGACACAAGGAAGTCAAATATTCTAGATAAGGTCATTGTTGAGGATGAATCTCAGTGGGGGGTTGTCCTTGTTGAGGGAGGAGGCTTAGTAGACTTCTTCCATCTTTGATTGCACCGCCCCCTCACAACATTAGTTGTTTAGGGCAATGTTGATTGGAAATTCATCTATTTTCCAGTGGGTTTTTAAGCAATTGAGCCCTGCTGATTCAGAGCTGCAGATTGTTCATCAAAATCTTCAACGCGAAACCATTGGCTGATCAGCCCATTAGTAAGAAATGAATGGACAAATTTCGCGCAACCTTTTACGGATTTCAGGCATCAGAATAAACGGAAGAAGGGCTAGGATGGCACGAGAGGTCTAGAGTGCATTGCTGATTTTTGAAATTTGTTGAAACTTCACGAAGGGGATTTCATGACGGAAGACACGAGCGAGATGGTAGAGAAACTTCATGTCGTCTCTTCAGCCACCTGTTTCCTTAATTTTAGTTTTAACGTTGGTGAAGGCTCCTTTCAATTTATCATAATTGCTTATCAAATCCTGCACAAAGAAGTAGTGGGTATTTCGTGATTTAGTCAAACCATAGAGCTCATTGCCCATGATAACACGTATAAAGAGATCCAGCACATGGAGCTGGCAACTAATAAACTTGGGTTTGGGGTGACCTTTCTCTTCCAACATTTGCTGCAGCCGATAAACTCCTGCTTTTATTTAAAATAATAAAAAAAATACTAAAATTTGCTTTTATAAATAGAATTTATATAATTTATAATTAAATCTTTATTAGAAAAATAAAATATGTAAGTATGATTTTGGCTTACCCCTTCCCAGAGAGTACCTTACCCCCCCCTCCCCGGGATTTTCTAGAGCGTTCTGAAAGTTATAATTGACACGAAATTAAGCAAATTAAGCTAATTAAAACTCAACTACCCGCTTTGAACACCTTCCTTATATACCGACTTATACAAGACTGCGGCCAGTCAACCTAAAATTTCAAAGTGGTTTGTGCGTGACTTTTTTTATTAGTTTCATGGAATAAACGTCATTTTAGTCATTAATAGGCAAAAGTTCTTTGAGTGGTGATACAAGAAATCTTTAAAAAAAAAGTCGAAAAGTCCTACCCTTAATATTTAGTTTCCGCCAATATATTAGAACTAGCCGCGCCGCCCGCCTTCGGCAGGCTTCGCGTCTAGCCAGGGGGGCGTAGCCCCCTGGACCCCAGCCGCTGGCTCGGGCCCGCCTGCGGCGGACCCTCGCCTTTCTTAAATATGAGAAACGGGCTGGCTTTCTCAAAATTGGCACCAACTATTTTGATTAAAATTCAATTTTTTTTTTATAATAAAAAACACTCACACTTTTTCTCATTCACATAGTCTTTTCGGCAACTTAAGTCATTCAAAACTTTGACGATAACAGTTATTATTTATAATATCTATTGGGGTCGAATTGGATATCAAATGGCTTAAATAAGAAGCCTGGACCCCATATATGTATATTAATCAATAACGGATATCGTCAAAGTCTTATATGGCCTGAGTTGAAAGACTGTGTGAATGTGTGTGTGAGTGTGAATGAGAAAAAAGTATGAGTGTTTTTTATAAAAAAAAAAATCTTTTGGGGGTCCAGGCATTTCTATTTAAGCCATTTGGTATCCAAATAGCTTAAATAAAATCATCGGTCTGCCGGGGTCCGAACCCGCGACGTTCGGTATAGAAGGTAGGCACGCTACCAACTAGACCAAGCCCGTAGGCAAATTCAATCGAAACATCTAGCTTCAGGTGCCGAATTAATAAATAAATAGTATTTAAAGAAGGAATGCACTAAAAAAAAAAAAAGATAAACCAATTGTATTACATGAACGTCAATATAAATACCCTCTCAAGAAGAGGAAAAGGGGGGGAGGGAGAAGGTGTTTTTTATTATTTAAAGATAAGCTAAATAAACAAATAATTAAAGAACAAAAATGTCTGTCTCTCATTTGTGTCGGTTTTAGTGTCGTTTTTAGTAGGATCGAAGACAAAAACTTGACGGAAAGGGAGAGGGAGAGGGAGGAAGGAGAGTTACGTATTAGTCATGATTTTTTAATATAATAGCAAGCAGCCCCCCTAAAAGGAGATAGATAGTAGGTAGGTAATAAAGTTGTAAATACGTAGAAACTCTCTTTTAAATGAAAGACAATTTCAAAGATTAAATTATTAAAATTTATTCAAAGACACAGAAAAAGAGAGGTAAATAGGGAGGGGAGTTTTTTCTCATTCTCCTTTTTCTTCTTTTAAGAATATATTATCACCGAAACAGAAAAAGAAATTGTGTAGAACAGGATTATTCCGATTAATTGAGAGTAAGATAATCAAAAAAAAGCTGGTGTGAATCGAAGCACAGCACACAGTGTCACACCAGATTTTTTAGTTTCCGACAGAAATAAAAAAATTTTTTTTTTAACACACTTTTTTCTCATTCACACAGTCTTTTCGGCAACTTAGGCCATATAAGACTTTGACGATAACCGTTGTAATTAATAAATCAATTTGGTGTTCAGGCATTTCTATTTAAGCCATCTGGTATCCAAATGGCTTAAATAAAATCATCGGACTGCCTGGGTCCGAACCCGCGACGTTTGGTATAGGAGGTAGGCACGCTACCTACTACGCCAGACCCGGGGGCAAAGAAAATTATTATTACTACGAATTCCAATCCAGTGCCTGCTTGAGGATTTGTTTACCTTCATAGAATACACAACTTCAAAGAATACTTGAATATTTCTCTATACATTTTCTATGGGAGAAATCGTAACTTTAAGAATTAATAACTCAAAAAGTTATAGGAATTTTTGGGACCCGAGTATTTTTCCGGGACTCTCTATAACGTCCTCAATAAGACTGCAAAATTTCGTTTCAAAATTCCAACGGGAAGTTGGTCAAACAGAGCGTGACAGACGGACAGACAGACAGACAGACAGACGGACAGACAGACAGACGGACAGACGGACACTCCGTAATTATTATATATAGATTTAAGATGTCAAATTTATAAACATGGGAAAATATTTATATTTGTTATCATGGCAACCATTTCTCCTCTTTCCTATGAAATACAAGAGTAAAGTGGTCTTCAAACAATTTTGAGGGCAAAATGAGAATATACATTTGAAAGAGCATCTGAAAAATAATAAATTTGTGAATTAAAAAAAAATCGTTGGAGCGAATTTTGAGAAAATCGAAAAAAACTGAAAAAGTACATCAGTGGGTTCGGACCCAGGCAGTCCGATGATTTTATTTAAGCCATTTGGATACCCCCAATAGATAATATATATTACAACGGTTATTGTCAAAGTCTTAAATGGCCGAAAAGACTGTGTGAATGTGTGTGTGAGTGTGAGTGAGAAAAGTGTGAATGTTTAAAAAAAAAAAATAAATAAATAAAATAAGGATATGTGAGAAAAAGAAGAAAATTCGCAGCTAGTTATATTTCATTATTTCCTATTTATTCCTATTTCCTATTTCCT
Source organism: Euborellia annulipes (assembly GCA_023213315.1). Classification (NCBI taxonomy): domain Eukaryota; kingdom Metazoa; phylum Arthropoda; class Insecta; order Dermaptera; family Anisolabididae; genus Euborellia; species Euborellia annulipes. The sequence goes on from JAKCPI010019423.1 coordinate 9,656, forward strand.
ATTATTCATTTCCTATTATTCATTATTTCCTATTTAAAGCCATATTTTTCAAATATCTTACATTTCCAGGCGTAGTTTTACAACACTCCGCTAGGTAGCAGCATAACTAATGAATAAGCAACCATGACGTGGGAGTTAGAGACACCTCACGGATCAATTGCGAACTGTTTGGAAAATAAAATCCTAAATTCAAAGGGGACGAATTTAGAACTCATCGTTAATTATAATAAATATATCAATGATTTTATCTAAATGTATTAATATTATCTATAAATAGATCATCATTAATAAAGAGCTTAAGGGAGATTAAAATCATAATATAAATATTTTTTCTCAGCCATGGGCGTAGCCAGACATCTTGTTAGGGGAGGGCCAACCCCTCATTAGGCCGAGAGGGGGGGGTTTGCAATTAATATATACAATTATTTATTTAAACAAAAAAAATTAAATTAATATAGTGGATTGGGGCGTTAAAAAAAAATTCCCAATGGGAAAAATATGTTTTTTTTTTAATTTTTAGGACAAGCCAGGGGGGGGGGGGCAACGGCCCCTCTGCCTCCCCCTGGCTACGCCCATGTTCTCAGCCCCTCCCCCCCTCCGGTAGTGAATTCAAAATCAAAATCCTTTCCAGATCAAGCTTAAAAAATCTGGTGTGACTGGCGCACAGCACACAACTTTCTCTTACGTTCGGTAATCGAAAGTTGCGTACTGTGCTTGTCACACCAGATTTTTTGTGTCGACATGTATTTAGTTTCCGACAGTAGGGTACAATTGAATTCAAGATGTAAAATTTATAAGTATGGCAAAATGTTTATATTTTGATACCATGGCAACCATTTCTCCTATCTTTTCTATGGAGTACAAGAGTAAAGTGGTCTTCAGAATATTTCAATCACAAAATGAGAATATACATTTTAAAGAGCAACTAAAAATAGTTGATATATGAATTTAAAAAAAAATCGTTGGAGCAAATTTTGAGAAAATCGAAAAAAACTGAAAAAGTGAATCAGTAAAGTACTAGTACTTTTTGGTCGATTTTGTTCAAAAGCTTCGTGTCACGTCCCATGGGGGTGCCTAACTTAAATATAAAATTTCAACTTCCTAGCTCTTTTCGTTCTTGAGATATTTTGTTCACAGACAGACACACACACACACACACACACAGACAGACAGACAAACAGACCATGTCGCGAAAACCACTTTTTTGGATTCAGGGGACCTCAAAACGTGAAGATCCATCAAAATCTCGACATCGAATTTTTGACATGAATCCAATACTTTCTCTCTATATATATATTACATATATACATAGGTAAGAGAAAGTAAAAAAAAAATTATATTTCTTTTAATCAATGAAAAAGAAAAAGATAACTAGGCTATTTAATTTTTTATTTGATTTGTTTCATTACTGCAAAATGAATAAATAAAAGCCCACCTGCAAGGCTCCATCCGAGTGAAGATAGAAACGTAAATATTTGAATGACCTGAATACAATAAATCTTGATCATTAGTGTCAGATTTGACATGTTGTGGTTACTCTGAGGAGTAACTAGCATGGCAATAATACTCCTTTCACAGGGCCCGAACCAGCCTGTGGACTGTCGCATAAGCACCTAAGACTGGAAATCGGACGGTGGAAGGAAGACGAAAACAAAAAGCTATGGGCAAAAAACCCAGGCTTAAGACAAGCGAAGAAGTTTATAACACTTCCGCAACAAAATGTAAAGAGACTTATCGCTCTAAACAGAAATGAACTAAGACTGATAAGTGGTCTTCTAACAGGACACTGTCCTTTAAAATATCATCTAATGAAGATGGGCAGAGCGGATGACGATATATGTCGCCTCTGCAATCTGACAAAAGAAACGGCGGAACACATCATGTGCGAATGTATTGCACTAACCCGTCAAAGAAGGCTAATTTTCGAAAGGGCTGAAATAAAACCTGAGGAAATATCAAAAGCCTCTCCAAAGAATATACTGGCCCTGGTAAAAGGGACGGGTCTATTCTAAGGACAGATATTGGACAACAAAGGATAGAACAAAAGATCAACTAATGGTCGCAGTTCAAAGTGCCTTAGGTCCATAATAATAATAATAATAATAAATACTGAGGTGGGTTTCATTTTCCTTGCATGTTTTATCCCCTCGGCTAATCTCCTTCTCTTGATAATACTTTTAATTTTTTATCTTTTTAATTTTACCCATTCAATGTGACACAATAGCTGCGCATTCCATGAATGCAATTATTATAAAAATCGAAATATCTACAAATAAACGAATAATTCGCAAAAGCCTTTACTTTTGGCCGACGGTCCTTAGAATTAAGGCGGAATAGGAGCGAAGTGGTTACGCAGTTTGCCCAAAAAATCAAGTAGGCCCTAAATCAAAAATTTGCCAAGAGATGTCAGAATGGTAGCTAATAATATTTAATGCATTTGGTTGATTTTGATTGATCTTCTAACAATAAATACTTTATAAATGTTATTATATATTATGTATCTTTTTTAAAAGCATAAAAATATATAAATATAGGCCAGATATAGGCTAATACTATATCGGCTGCTAGACTAGCCTGCCATCTATTGCAAGAATGCTGAACTAATTTGACATTTGATTTTTTAAATAAATCATCTAAGCTTACTTTAAAAATTTCTTGATTAATATGTGATTAATAATAACAATAAATTCATTTTTAAATTTAAAAAAATTAAAGATTATTGGGACAGATTGTTTTTTTGTATTTGCTTGATAACAAAAAAATTAATTACGATAATTTTTTTATAAGTTATTAAAAAAATTATAGCTCGATGTCCCAATAATCTCTTAAGAATTTTATTCATTAAAAAAAAAACGCATTGAAAAATTCCTTATAATAGTCTAGTTTTTTTTTTAAAGTACGTTTAGACGTCGCTCCTGAACCCCCATAAATGGATTCTGGAGACTTGAAATCGCATTTTGGCAGTTTCAGTTCAATTTCGATCAACCTCCGGTTGGTGGGAAAGTTAAAAATCCGATTGGTTAAAAAACAATTCAACAAAAATAAAAGAGGTCCATACACGTGTTTGTGCCTTTGTCTATTCATTAGAGTAGATAGAGGAAGGAGGAAGAGGGTGGGGGGGGGGGGGTTGTTTGCTGTCGTTTTGTAATCCGATCAAGAAGGATTCGATTAGCAAACATTTCGCCGTCACATTTATTGATAAAATCCTTTCTAAATGAAGAAGAGAGGGAAAAAAAGAGTAAATAAATAAAAGAGAGAAGGGAAAGAAAATCTCTCTCTTTAAACAATGAGGGTTAATTTTAAAATGACATTAATACAAAATCAATATTAAGAGAGGTGGAGGAAAAAAAAATTAATTTCCATGGGGATATTATATTTTAATTACAAATATTTACAAAAAAAGTTTATAATATTTACATTAGAATAAATTTTCATTTTAATTATGATATTTACAATAATACGTACATGTGTCTGTTTCGAAATAAATTCCATTAAAAATATTACGTTGAAGTGTCCAGAGCAGTGATTTCCAACCGGTATGCCACGGCACCCAAGGATGCCGCGTGATTGGTCGTATTTTTTTACAATATTCAAAAAATCATCACGACGCCCCAAAGTAACAGTCGCGGCGCCCTGGCTTTAGGAGGGGCAAAATTTAATTTGCCGCCCCCTCCTTGCTAATCATCATACTTATATATAAAGTGCTTAAACCGGTGTCAGATGTGTGAACCCACCATCAGGCCTCAGGGATAGCGCTGATTGGCGAAATTCAGAGAGGCAAATTCAAAATTTTTAACTACTAGACGCCGCCCGCCAGGGCCAAGTTGATTATGGCGCGGCGAAGCCACGGTTGTTCGGTGAGTTTCACGAGGGTATAAATGTAATAACACAAATTTAAATACTCATTATATTTGCGGGTTGTTACAAACAAAAGATTTTTGTAACTCCTGAAGATGGGTTAACAACCAGAAATATATTGAGTATTTAAATTTGTGTTATTCGATTTTTACCCTCGTGAAACTCACAAAAATACAACCTTAATTCAAAATGTTTCATTTGAAACCCACACCGCAATCCTTAAATTTAAGTAATTCTTGTTTTTTAGAGGGGGTGGGAGTTTGAAATACGAATATATTATTATGCATAATCAATCGGAATCAACAATTTGTTCTTTTATTTGACTGGAGCCCTCAGACTCAGAGCTTTCGCGCTTGACGAATAAGGTCATTGACGGTTTGTCGTTAGCAAACGGAGTCTCTCTCAAAATGTGCTTGGAATCGTGGAAATTGTTTAAATTGTGTACTGCTACTTTTAACTATTTGTATTTTGAACATATTTATACTTTTTTGTATCTATAATCGGTTTTTTGGACAAAGTGTGTTCACGGAACCCCTGTAATGAGCAAAAAGCTCAAATAAACAGCTAATAAAATAATTAATAATAATAATAATTATGCATAATATAGTTAAATAGAATTTGTTAATTTCTTGGATACTTTTGATTACGATATGTTAACTTTTCAAATGTTTCTTAATAACTAATTTCCAGGGCCATATTTACGAAGAGGCAAACTAGGCACGCGCCTGGGGCGGCAAAATTTGTGAAAAAAACCTGCTTATTTATATACCAATAATTTTTTTTTTTTTTTTCAAATAGAAGTTAAAAAGGTATAGGTAATCACAAGTCCACCGGCGTGTTAGGGTATTTCTCAGTGTTGGGGTGGTAAAAGGGAAGGGAGCGGCAAAAGAGTCCACTGCCTAAAGGCGGCAAATGCCTAAATCTTTTAGCAACTTAATAAGGATTCCCGAATCAGCCCAAGTGATAGTAATTAATAGAACCTGGAAGTTACTTGAATATTTAGTATAAGTACGTCTCAGATGTTGTAAGACGTTGTAAAAAGGAAAATAAAATTTTTTTTCGTTATTCAGGATCTTTTATTACCGGAGACTCTCTGATGCGCATTTCTTCAGTTTCGACATGCAAAGGCCATCCAGCCTCAGGTCTACAATTATCAAAATTGTTTTTTATATTAGAGATACAGTCATATTTTATAATTTAGAAACACAGAGCACATAAAGTGAAAAAATTTTTAAAATTTACAGATGCTGGGCCGGTAGAATTCAATCTTCAATACAAGATGTTCTTTTCTCGGCACTCTTGGTTGAATTTAGGTGGTAGGTTTTCGGTTTTATAGTGAATAACAACTTTTTAATATTAAACAGTATAGGTCTCTGTTTTTATTTTTTATTTTTTTATTTTTCTTCATTTTAATACGTTGAAGGAAATAAAAAATATATATGGGAAATTTCAATGGGATCATATTAACAAGATGCAAGAGGTATAAAAATTTATATTCAATGTATTAATTCTTTGTACAAAAAATGTATTTAATTTTTAAGGTTCTGAAGATGGCGAAAGCCGAAACATTTGTGAACGGCCCGCAATGTAAACCTACTTAATAAAAATAACCTCTGTTAATAAAATTCAAAAAATTTTATTAAGAAATTGAAAACCTACCACCTAAATTCAACCAAGAGTGCCGAGAAAAGAACATCTTGTATTGAAGATTGAATTCTACCGGCCCAGCATCTGTAAATTTTAAAATTATTCACTTTATGTGCTCTGTATTGAAAAGTGAATAATGTTTAAAATTGGATAAAAAAACAGATTTCTTTTATAAATGTTTCTTAAGTAACAAGAATCTATAATACAGTAACTTATATAAAAGAAAATTTGTGTTCCATCGAATTTTAAAGATTATTGACTTTATATGCTCATTAAAATCTGACTGTATCTCTAATATAAAAAATCTGGTGTGACTGGTCGCACCGCAACAACTTTCACTTTCTTTTGGTAAAAGAAGGTTGTGTTTTGTGCTTGAAACACCAGATTTTTTTGTCGACATATGTTAGTTTCCGCCGATATAAGGCTAAACGCACATCAATAGAGCAAAAACGTTTTTGACTAATCGTGTCTAAAATTGTTTTTTCACTACTTTTCTAGGGGTCAACGCACACCGTGAAGGCAAAACACAATTGAACATGGTTCGACATTATTGAACAAAAAGTTTTGGCATTGAGCGTTTTGTTCAATCGGTGTGCGCTGGCATTAAGCAAAACGTTTTGCTCTTGGACAAAACGTTTTTGCTCAATTGGTGTGCGTTCAGCCTAATAGGATCTAAGATATTATAAAATAGATAGAATATATTTATATTTTGTTACCATAGCAACCATTTTTCCTGTCTTTCCAATGAAGTACAAGAGTAAAATGTGCTTCAAACAATTTCGAGAGCAAAATGAGAATAGAGCGAATTTTAAGAAAATCGAAAAAACCGAAAAAGTACATCAGTAAAGTACTAGTACTTTTTGGCCGATTTTGTTTAAAAGCTTATTTTGACGCCCTAAGTGGATGTCTAACTTAAATATAAAATTTCAACTTCCTAGCTCAATTGCTTCATGCTTAATATTGAACACACACACACACCTAGACAGACAAACCATGTCGCAAAAACCACTCAAGGGGACTTCAAAACGTGTATATCTATCAAAATCTTAACATCAAATTTTTGACATGAATCCAATACTTTCTCTCTCTATATATATAGGTAAGAGAAAGTAAAAAATTTGATAAATGTAGACCTCAAGACCGGATTTAAGAGTATGCTTCCTATAAGCCCCTCTTTAAGTCATATTCCTGAATACATTGTTTTATACAATATTTGTATGGAAAATATTATTAAAGTCTGAAATACTTCATTTTAAATTTTGGAAAAATTGCCAAACTGCCTCTCCTGAAAATTTTTGCCGCTCTAGGCTGCAGCCTTTTTGCCTATTTAGAAATAAGTCTCTTGTACATCTTAGGATGGCCTTTGCATGCCGAAACTGAAGAAATGCTCATCAGTTGTCTCCAGTAATAAAAGATTCTGAATAAAGAAAAAGAATTTTTGTTATTTTCTTTTTCACAACGATAAATCTTTTGACAAAAATTTAAAAATTTTCAAAAAAAATAAATAAAACAAGGCTTGTGTTGCTAATTTCACTCGTTAGTTAAGACTTATACTGAACTTTGGGTCTTAGCTAGTTAACTACAATCTGGGCTCTGATTTACAGGGTGGTTAAAAACCACTTTTTTAGATTTTGACTAGGGTACTGGTCAAAAGTGGTTAAAACCGTCCAAAATTGGTTTTAACCACAAAATTTTAATAATTTAAATTGTATTGGATACCAATCAATTTGAATAAATAAGGACGGGGTCTAAATGACCTCCGAAGCTGAAAAGGAAATTTTTAAGTTCAGTTTTTTAGAACGTTCATTTCTATATGATTTATGTTTTATGTAATTACGTAATTTTCCAGAATGGAATTATTTATTTCAATAAAAATCACTGGTCAAAATTGGATTAAAACCAGGATGTTTAAAACCGGATGTTTTAACCACCCTGGTTTTAATAGAAACACTCAGCTTATTTGATCATATGGTTAGCTTAACTAGATGTGAAAAGACTCGAAAGTGGATAGGTAGTTAATTAGAAGTGAAGCAATGGAATTTATTTCGAGTGACAAGATACCTCACCAGACTCTCGGTCCATAATGCAATTGTTCCAGAGGTTCATAGGTAGGTAACACCCCTGGATCCGGCATTGGCTCATATGCGGGCGGATACTGTGCATGATACTCGTGTGTCATCGCTGTGTTCGTTGTTGTTGTTGTTGGTGTTGTTGTCCCCGGATGCAAATAATTCTGTTGCAGTTGTTGTTGTTGTGATGCTGTTAAATGATGTTGATGGTGGTGATGATGATGATGATGCAAGGGGATGTTCTGTTTCCGTGTATTATTGTTGTTGTTACTCCCTAAATCCGGTGAGAGTGTTGATGTTGGTGATGTAGAGGTTGGCACACCGTGTTGTCGTTTGTTCTTATATCGACGATTTTGAAACCAGATTTTCACTTGGGTTGAGGTCAATTTCAAAGCGACAGCAAGATGTTCTCTTTCCGGCGCCGAGAGGTAGCGTTGTTGCTTGAACCGACGCTCAAGCTCGTGCACCTGCGCCTAAAAGCACACAATATTATTAGTGAATAAATAAATATTTTTATGAATAGAAGAAGAGTAGTCTAAGTTAAACCAAGGATAAAATCCTCCCAAAGGACCCTTCAAACAAAAGGCTCCCACCGCTACAGTTACTAGATCATAGAAAAAGCGTGTCTGCGCTCTCTCTCTTCTACATGGTCAATGCTCTGCCGAATTAAAATAAATTATCCCACCCGATGCAACATATTCACGGAACACAAGAGAGGCATCGTCCCAGCATCCCTATGCTGTTCAGATCACGACTAACAGAACTAGTCAATTTCATTCTTTTTTTAGCCCGTGATTGGAACAAGCTATCTTCCCCAAAACTTACAATCTTCAGACTTTCAAGTCTAACCTCAACAGGCATCTTCTCAGATCCCGCAGTTAAGTTCCCTTTTTATGCTTCTCCTTTTGTTTTAATTCTCTTTCTGGCTGCATGTGACCACTGGTCATTATAGGTCTTCGGATCTTATGCACCCATTCCAAAAAAAGGCTAAGTTTTTTTCTTTATTATTCAAACCCATATCAACGTTTCGGTCGTCTTCATGAGATGGAATATTTGTGAGAAGAATGCATTGTGTTTGCATTCTTCGATGAAAATGTTCCATCTCAAATAAAAAATCAGGTGTGACTGGTCGCACAGCACACAACTTTCTCTTGCTTTCGCTAATCGAAAGTTGTGTTCTGTGCTTGTCACACCAGATTTTTCGTGTCGACATGTATTTAGTTTCCGCCGATATATTAAAATTCAAGATGTAAAATTTATAAGTATGGGAAAATATTTATATTTTGCTACCATAGCAACCATTTCTCCTATCTTTTCTATGGAGTACAAGAGTAAAGTAGTCTTCAAATAATTTTGAAAGCAAAATGAGAATATACATTTTAAAGAGCAACTAAAAAATAATTGATTTTTGAATTTTAATCAAAATCATTGGATCAAATTTTGAGAAAATCGAAAAAAAAAAAACTGAAAAAGTACATCATCGAAAGTTGGGTTGGGAAAGCTGTGAGTGTTATTTATTGGCGAGGTCAAATATCCCATGGCCCCGGGAATCGAACCCAGGATTTCCAGCCTTTCCGGGGCATAGGCTGGAGATCCTGGGTTCGATTCCCAGGGACCATGGGATGCTTGGCCTCGCCAAGATCCTGGATTCGATTCCCGGGGCCATGGGACGTTTGGCTTCGCCAATAAATAACACTCACAGCTTTGTTAGATATATATTTCTAATGACTTACTTGTTAGTTAAGTCCGAAAAGAATCGAGATGTTTTGAATACTAATATCTGATTCAAATATATATATAACTAGTCGCAAAGCCCGCCTTCGGCGGGCTTTCCGCCTAGCCAGGGAGCTGCGCCCCCTGGACCCCTTGCTCGCCTTCGGCGAGCAAGTTTATTCCCAATTTGGGATATTTCTTGTTGCAATGCAAGTGTTAAGATGTTAAGGAAGGATCTTATATTCAAGCGAGGCGAGGGTACCGATTGGGATCAGCACAAAAGGGTCTGTTTATGACTGTTTAAAGGGTCAGTCACCTGAGTCGTCTCTTCGTTTTTCAACTGCTGCGTAGCCCCCACCCCCAGCCCATAGTCAGGTAGGAAGCTGGTTCTCAGAGCATAAAGGACGCTCTCTAATTTCCTAGCCAACTTGTTGATTTTGTGTTCCCATATTGAAGAAATTTGATTATAATTAATTTTCCAAAACATTTAAGAGATTCAAATTATTACTACGTTACTCCCAGAGCCATGTATTATAGGTGTACTTAATTTCAAATGGATTCATTGAAAATTGTGGATTTCTATAGAACATATACATACATATTTACATACATACATACATTTTTCCCATTTCAATTTTATATATATAGATAAATCTCGAAAATATTTAAATATTTATTTTTTGTTATAGAAAAATATTATTAATGGTTAAAATTTGTTGAAGTTGAAATACCAAAATAAATGGTGTTTCTGTTTTACCTGAGAGAAGAGTACTCGAGGTTTGCGTTTTGCCCTTTGACGAGTGGACGAGTGCAGACTACTTGACTTTCTCGGGCTCTCCGGCCTTTTCATGTCTAGGTGTTGCTCTGAAAAAACATCTTTATATTAAAAACTTCAACTAAATTAGAAACAAAGTTGTTAGGCAACATTTTCAAAATTCAATTTTAACACGTCAAAGAAGTACAATTTTTAACCCGTGTACGATAAGTACACGAACTCATTTCTACTACAATCAATTTATTTCTTCTATTACCATCCTCAGAGCAATCATAACAGAAAGTAACAAGTGAGTATGTAGTAGGAAAGAGATTTGTTTTCTTACACTCACATATGAACAATTTCAAATTAACAAAAAAAAAAACAACCTTCTTTATTGAAAATTTTAGAGTAGGGGAATCAAAACAAATAAAGATTAAAGTTAAGCTATTTCTTAAAATCAAAGATGTCCCATCTTATTTATTAATTCCTATCCGTAAAGCTGATGCTCTGAAGTTGGTCCTTACGTAGACCGAAAAGTCTGCAATAAATAAATGAATAGACAATAGGATTTAAACTTTTGACCGTTGGTTCTCGTTGAAACATTTTGTAAATTAAAATTAAATATACAAATTAAACAAGAGGTTATTTGTTTCAAAGGTTTTATTAATTAAAAAATTAACTCTTGATACGTATTTCGACAATTCCTTGTCATCATCAGAAGTGATTAGAGTATTAGAATATAATCACTTCTGATGATGACAAGGAATTGTCGAAATACGTATCAAGTGTTAATTTTTTAATTAATAAAACCTTTGAAACAAATAACCTAGTGTTTAATTTGTATATTTAATTTTAATTTAATAAACAATAGCCTAGTTTTTTTTTTTTTTTTTGTTAAACATTCACACTTTTTCCCATTTACACTCACACTTTTTTCCCATTCACACATCCATTTGGTTAAAATGGCTTCCAAATGGCATAAATAGAATCATCGGACTCCCTGGGATCCGAACCCTTGACCCTTGGTATACAATACAGGCGCTCTACCAACTACGCCAAGCCTGAGGGCACAATAGCCTAGTTGTACTCTCTTTTTCCCATCAACACCTTTTAATATATTTCTATAAGTTTTATCAAAACAAAATTGTGCAGTCCGGGTAGCCCCCTGGGCTGTAGCACAGAGTTCTTGGATTCGCATCCCTTCGGTATGATGGTTATATAGTTTGTAACGTTGACGTTCATCTTTCTTTTAAAACCTACACATATTACACCTATCAACACGCTTTCTAAGATCGGTTAGTGAACATATGTGGCATTCTTCAATTTTAATGTTTTATTTTGATACTCAACTTCCTTTTATTTTATTGTTTGGTGCCATATGACGTGCAATTTCTGGATAGAATATTCTTTTATAAAAATATTGAAAACAATATTTGTGTGATAATATTTTCTTTGGCTGGAGACTGTGTATAGTATTGGTGCTGGGTAGGCAGCCAGGATTAGAAATAAAACACAAATTTTATCTCATTCTGATCGTCGACGTTTCGGGTGCTAATCGCCCCCTTCTTCAGGACTAAGCAGGTGTCAATTATAATAATACGATGCCGTTTGTTGTGATTTAAATATTTTTATTACAATGTGTAATTCTATGTAGCAAGTATGCTTTCTTTCAATACAAGATGTTGTTAAAGCAAATGTCTCGATTAGAATAAGAAAAATATTTGTGTGTGTGTTGTATTTAATAAAATGTTTAAATACTTAATAAATCTTCCGAGAATCGAAAAATATTCCAAAAATGAAAACCGACTTTTGGAGCGCCTTTTCAATCCCTAAAATAAAATATTCCTGTTATGTCTATCTGTTTTTGGCCCTAGACCCGTGGCTCACCCTATATATTGAAATAAATAGGAACGGGGTCAAAATAGCATATGATAGCGAAAAGTAAGGATAAATAAAATAAAAAAAAGGTCCTATCTAACTTGAAAATTTAAAACAAAAAAAATATAAAAATTTCAATCACTCAATCCTTTAGTTTAAGACTAGACGCTATTATTTAAAGTAGAATATAAAATAAATAAATAGCAACTTACTTACTTGGCTCTGGTGTGACAAGCGATGTAGGTGGTTGGAGTGCCACAGGCGGAGGTATAGAGGTAGATGCGGGGGTGGTACCTCCGGGTGAGGGCGGAGCTAGGTGTAAGAGTTGTTGCACGTGGGGTGAAGTGACGTATTCGCTTGAGAAGGTGCTATAACCAGCTGGATGGTAGATGTCACCTTCACACATGGCGTACCCATAGGAAGAGACGTCATCATAGACCTTGCGACCTTTTACCACTCTGTCAACAACAACAACAACAAAATCTCCTTGTACTTCGTTTCATAAATAAA
>JAKCPI010019424.1:0-51238 GCA_023213315.1 Euborellia annulipes
ATTCCAAAAAAAGGCTGAGGATTTTTCTTTATTATTCAAACCCATATCAACGTTTCGGTCGTCTTCATGAGATGGAATATTTGTGAGAAGAATGCATTGTGTTTGCATTCTTCGATGAAAATGTTCCATCTCAAATAAAAATCCAGGTGTGACTGGTCGTGACAGCACACAACCTTCTCTTGCTTTCGCTAATCGAAAGTTGTGTTCTGTGCTTGTCACACCAGATTTTTCGTGTCGACATGTATTTAGTTTCCGCCGATATATTAGGAAATTCAAGATGTAAAATTTATAAGTATGGGAAAATATTTATATTTTGCTACCATAGCAACCATTTCTCCTATCTTTTCTATGGAGTACAAGAGTAAAGTAGTCTTCAAATAATTTTGAAAGCAAAATGAGAATATACATTTTAAAGAGCAACTAAAAAATAATTGATTTTTGAATTTTTAATCAAAATCATTGGATCAAATTTTGAGAAAATCGAAAAAAAAACTGAAAAAGTACATCATCGAAAGTTGGGTTGGGAAAGCTGTGAGGTTATTTATTGGCGAGGTCAGCTGTCCCATGGCCCCGGGAATCGAACCCAGGATTTCCAGCCTTTCCGGGGCATAGGCTGGAGATCCTGGGTTCGATTCCAAGGACCATGTGGATGCTTGGCCTCGCCAAGATTCTGGACTCGATTCCCGGGGCCATGGGACGTTTGGCTTCGCCAATAAATAACACTCACAGCTTTGTTAGGATATATATATTTCTAATGACTTACTTGTTAGTTAAGTCCGAAAAGAATCGAGATGTTTTGAATACTAATATCTGATTCAAATATATATATAACTAGTCGCAAGCCCGCCTTCGGCGGGCTTTCCGCCTAGCCAGGGAGCTGCGCCCCTGGACCCCTTGCTCGCCTTCGGCGAGCAAGTTTATTCCCCAATTTGGGATATTTCTTGTTGCAATGCAAGTGTTAAGATGTTAAGGAAGGATCTTATATTCAAGCGAGGCGAGGGTACCGATTGGGATCAGCACAAAAGGGTCTGTTTATGACTGTTTAAAGGGTCAGTCACCTGAGTCGTCTCTTCGTTTTTCAACTGCTGCGTAGCCCCCACCCCCAGCCCATAGTCAGGTAGGAAGCTGGTTCTCAGAGCATAAAGGACGCTCTCTAATTTCCTAGCCAACTTGTTGATTTTGTGTTCCCATATTGAAGAAATTTGATTATAATTAATTTTCCAAAACATTTAAGAGATTCAAATTATTACTACGTTACTCCCAGAGCCATGTATTATAGGTGTACTTAATTTCAAATGGATTCATTGAAAATTGTGGATTTCTATAGAACATATACATACATATTTACATACATACATACATTTTCCCATTTCAATTTTATATATATAGATAAATCTCGAAAATATTTAAATATTTATTTTTTTTTATAGAAAAATATTATTAATGGTTAAAATTTGTTGAAGTTGAAATACCAAAATAAATGGTGTTTCTGTTTTACCTGAGAGAAGAGTACTCGAGGTTTGCGTTTTGCCCTTTGACGAGTGGACGAGTGCAGACTACTTGACTTTCTCAGGCTCTCCGGCCTTTTCATGTCTAGGTGTTGCTCTGAAATAACATCTTTATATTAAAAACTTCAACTAAATTAGAAACAAAGTTGTTAGGTGACATTTTCAAAATTCAATTTTAACACGTCAAAGAAGTACAATTTTTAACCCGTGTACGATAAGTACACGAACTCATTTCTACTACAATCAATTTATTTCTTCTATTACCATCCTCAGAGCAATCATAACAGAAAGTAACAAGTGAGTATGTAGTAGGAAAGAGATTTGTTTTCTTACACTCACATATGAACAATTTCAAATTACACAAAAAAAAAAAAACAACCTTCTTTATTGAAAATTTTAGAGTAGGGGGAATCAAAACAAATAAAGGAGATTAAAGTTAAGCTATTTCTTAAAATCAAAGATGTCCCATCTTATTTATTAATTCCTATCCGTAAAGCTGATGCTCTGAAGTTGGTCCTTACGTAGACCGAAAAGTCTGCAATAAATAAATGAATAGACAATAGGATTTAAACTTTTGACCGTTGGTTCTCGTTGAAACATTTTGTAAATTAAAAAATTAAATATACAAATTATACACGAGGTTATTTGTTTCAAAGGTTTTATTAATTAAAAATTAACTCTTGGTACGTATTTCGACAATTCCTTGTCATCATCAGAAGTGATTAGGAGTATTAGAATATAATCACTTCTGATGATGACAAGGAATTGTCGAAATACGTATCAAAGTGTTAATTTCAATTAATAAAACCTTTGAAGCACAATAACCTAGTGTTTAATTTGTATATTTAATTTTAATTTAATAAACAATAGCCTAGTTTTTTTTTTTTTTTTGTTAAACATTCACACTTTTTCCCATTTACACTCACACTTTTTTCCCATTCACACATCCATTTGGTTAAAATGGCTTCCAAATGGCATAAATAGAATCATCGGACTCCCTGGGATCCGAACCCTTGACCTCTTGGTATACAATACAGGCGCTCTACCAACTACGCCAAGCCTGAGGGCACAATAGCCTAGTTGTACTCTCTTTTTCCCATCAACACCTTTTAATATATTTCTATAAGTTTTATCAAAACAAAATTGTGCAGTCCGGGTAGCCCCCTGGGCTGTAGCACAGAGTTCTTGGATTCGCATCCCTTCGGTAT
The DNA here is from genome assembly GCA_023213315.1 of Euborellia annulipes. NCBI lineage: Eukaryota > Metazoa > Arthropoda > Insecta > Dermaptera > Anisolabididae > Euborellia > Euborellia annulipes. The sequence goes on from JAKCPI010019424.1 coordinate 2,717, forward strand.
GATGGTTATATAGTTTGTAACGTTGACGTTCATCTTTCTTTTAAAACCTACACATATTACACCTATCAACACGCTTTCTAAGATCGGTTAGTGAACATATGTGGCATTCTTCAATTTTAATGTTTTATTTTGATACTCAACTTCCTTATTTTATTGTTTGGTGCCATATGACGTGCAATTTCTGGATAGAATATTCTTTTATAAAAATATTGAAAACAATATTTGTGTGATAATATTTTCTTTGGCTGGAGACTGTGTATAGTATTGGTGCTGGGTAGGCAGCCAGGATTAGAAATAAAACACAAATTTTATCTCATTCTGATCGTCGACGTTTCGGGTGCTAATCGCCCCCTTCTTCAGGACTAAGCAGGTGTCAATTATAATAATACGATGCCGTTTGTTGTGATTTAAATATTTTTATTACAATGTGTAATTCTATGTAGCAAGTATGCTTTCTTTCAATACAAGATGTTGTTAAAGCAAATGTCTCGATTAGAATAAGAAAAATATTTGTGTGTGTGTTGTATTTAATAAAATGTTTAAATACTTAATAAATCTTCCGAGAATCGAAAAATATTCCAAAAATGAAAACCGACTTTTGGAGCGCCTTTTCAATCCCTAAAATAAAATATTCCTGTTATGTCTATCTGTTTTTGGCCCTAGACCCGTGGCTCACCCTATATATTGAAATAAATAGGAACGGGGTCAAAATAGCATATGATAGCGAAAAGTAAGGATAAATAAAATAAAAAAAGGTCCTATCTAACTTGAAAATTTAAAACAAAAAAAAATATAAAAATTTCAATCACTCAATCCTTTAGTTTAAGACTAGACGCTATTATTTAAAGTAGAATATAAAATAAATAAATAGCAACTTACTTACTTGGCTCTGGTGTGACAAGCGATGTAGGTGGTTGGAGTGCCACAGGCGGAGCTATAGAGGTAAGATGCGGGGGTGGTACCTCCGGATAGGGGCGGAGCTAGGTGTGAGAGTTGTTGCACGTGGGGTGAAGTGACGTATTCGCTTGAGAAGGTGCTATAACCAGCTGGATGGTAGATGTCTCCTTCACACATGGCGTACCCATAGGAAGAGACGTCATCATAGACGCAGCCACCACCACTCTGTCAACAACAACAACAAAATCTCCTTGTACTTCGTTTCATAAATAAAAATATGGGGAGTGACTTCCCCGAGACTTCTCGTAGATTCTTTTGGAATTACGTTTGGGGTGTGTGTGTGTGAACACGATTGCTTAAAAACCAAAGCAGCTAGAGGTATATGCTTCTTACACTAAAATTGTAGATTTCTATCAACTTTTGGAGTAAATACGTCACTTGGAAATAGTACTTTACCTAATAAGTTTTTCCAAAAATTTTGAAATTTTCAATTTCTTTTTTATATTATGATAAAATACTCTATTTTAAAAAGTTTTTATTCTTTGGCATTTTTTCGAAAACTGAATAGTTTTTGAAATAATCACAGAAGAAAAGACATTTTTCGTTAATTTTGGAAAGAAAAATGACACCTGTCTGATTTTGTTTTGATTTTGAAATAATCACAGAAGAAAAAGACATTTTTCGTTAATTTTGGAAAGAAAAATGACACCTGTCTGATTTTGGTTTGATTTTTCTTTCCAAAATTAACCAAAAATGTCTTTTTCTTCTGTGATTATTTCAAAAACTATTCAGTTTTCGAAAAAATGCCAAAGATTAAAAACTTTTTAAAATTGAGTATTTTATCATAATATAACAAACAAATTGAAAATTTCAAAATTTTTGAAAAAACTTTTTAAGTAAAGTACTACTTCCAAGTGACGTATTTACTCCAAAAGTTGATAGAAATCTACAATTTTAGTGTAAGAAGCACATACCCAATTTCATCCATCTAGCTGCTTTGGTTTCTAAGCAATCGTGTTCACACATATACATACACACACACCCACACACACAGATATAATGCCCAAAATGGTATTTTTGGACTCAGGGAGGTCTAAAACGTGGAGAAATATCAAAATCTCGAAGTCGAATTTTTTTACGATTACAATACTTTCTCTATACGAGAAAGTAAAAAAGCAAGTGCCAGTTCAAGAATTCTAATTAATTGAATTTGGGGGCCTCCGGCTGCAACAGACCATAAACACCCTCCGCGTCAAAAATAGTGGAACACTTTGTTTCTTCTTAAGAAGACCTATTCTGACCTATCTTAATGATACTGTAATTTATTGATATTAAACATTTAATGTTAAATAACTCAGGGCCGGAACGAGGAGATTTTTTTAGGGGGCAAAATTTAATTTGCCGCCCTCTTCTTAAAATTTTCTATACAAAATTCATATCATTTTACCCTTTTTTAGTAAATCTTTCTTTAATTGCCGCCCCCTGATATTTGCCGCCCGGGGCAAATGTACCCACTGCCCCCCCCTAGATCCGGCCCTGAAATAACTTTATACATTTATAAGTAAATTTAACACAAATCCATTTCATTTTAATAAATTATTACAATTTAAATAAAACAAAGACAAAAATGTCTATTTTCAATTTGAGGGACAAATCAACATTTTGTTTTTATAAAAATTTCCAATAAAATAGACACAGATAAACTGAAATGATAAGATATTAAAATTTTAGAAATTTGGCGTTAAGGTGCGCGTCTCGAAAAGCCGTTAGAAGATGATTCAGTACCGAGTTACTCTAGGCGGCAAGAGATGGCGTTAGTTTTTCCCATAGGAATACAAGGGATTTATTCCATTTCATTTGAAAGTTTCCAGCTAAATAATTAAGGGCAAAAATTAATTATTTTTTAACACAATGATTACTTATTTAATTATCTATTAATATAAGATATTTAATGCGATTAATCTAAAAAGAAAATTTGTTTTTTCGAAAATCAAAAAAAAGGGCTTCTATAAGTTGTAGATATTTTAAATAGCTTTAATAAAAAAAAAAATTGAGGTCGATAGTTTCAAAATTGTGACCGCAATCTCCCAAAATTAGCACCCCGAGACGCGCACTTTAATAAAAAAAAATTCGACATATTTGTCTTTGATTTATTTATTTTGTAATAATTTGATTAAAATGATAAGGATTTGTTTTAGAAATGTATAAGATATTTCATATTAAATGTTTAATAAATTACAATATCATTAAAATAGATTAGAACAGGTCTTCTTAAGAAGAAACACAGTGTTCCACAATTTTTAACGAGCAGTGTAATTAAATCAAATTTAAACTAATTTTTAATCAAACTAAAGCAGCTTCTCTAAGTATTTTTTTTATTTTATGACTTAATAAAATTGAAATAACTGATCATAAGTCATAATGAGATATAAAATACAAAATTTTAGGTATAATACATTCAAACATTGAAACAATTTTATATATTCTCAAAATCGGGCACAAAGAGTCTAGATAAGGAAGCGTGTACCTGTAAATTAATCAGCTGTGTGACATTATACTGTAGTACCCTTCTCAACCCGTGGGAAAATTTAATAAAAATGTTTTTAAATAAAAAAAATAAAATAAAAATGCCTGGACCCCAATATGTATAATCATTAACGGATATCGTTTAAAGTCTTAAATGGCCTAAGTTGCCGAAAAGACTGTGTGAATGAGTGTGTGAATGTGAGCGTGAATGAGAAAAAAGTGTGAATGTTTTAAAAAAATCTGGTGTGACTGTCGGACAGCACACAACTTTCTCTTACCTTCGGTAATGGAAAGTTGTGTACTGTGCTTGTCACACCAGATTTTTTGTGTCGACATGTATTTAGTTCCCGGCAGTAGGGAATATTTGAATTCAGATGTAAAATTTATAAGTATGGGAAAATATTTATATTTTGTTACCATGGCAACCATTTCTCCTATCTTTTCTATGGAGTGCAAGAGTAAAGTGGTCTTCAAACAATTTTGAGGGCAAAACGAGAATATACATTTGAAAGAGCATCTAAAAAATAATTGATTTTTGAATTTTAATCAAAATCGTTAGAGCGAATTTTGAGAAAATCGAAAAAAACTGAAAAAGTACATCAGTAAAGTACTAGTGCTCTTTGGCCGATTTTGATTAAAAGCTTATTTTTCCGGTCCCGGGGGGTGTTTAACTTATATATAAAATTTCAGCCTCATAGCTCAATTCCTTCATGCTTAAAAGTGAACACAGACACACACACACACCCACCCACCCACCCACCCACCCACCCACAGACAGACCATGTCGCGAAAACCACTTTTTTGATTCAGGGACCTCAAAACGTGAAGATCCATCAAAATCTCGACATCGAATTTTTGACATGAAACCAATACTTTCTCTCTATATATATATTACATATATACATAGGTAAGAGAAAGTAAAAAAATAAATAAAAAATACAGTAGTCTAGTTTGTTTTTAAAAATCAATTATTTTTAAAATATCTTCAAAACCAGAGAAAATTCCCGCCACCCCCCCCCCCCCCCCCCACCCAATGAAAAAATTCGCTATCGTCCACAAGAAATGACTATCACTGTTTTAAACTAAACATTTTTATTTGGAATAATTTTCTTCTTTTTGTATATTTCTTTTTCTTACCTATATATGAATATAGCCTATATATAGAGAGAAAGTATTAGTTTCATGTCAAAAATTCTATGTCGAGACTTTGTTGGATATACACGTTTTGAGGTCTCCTGAGTCCAAAAAATTGGTTTTTGCAACACGGTGTTGTGGGCTTCACACATGAACTTCGCGCGCTTCTTTATGACCTCAAGAGCAAGAAATCGACGGCCGCGTCCGAGCTAGCGCTTCGAATTCCATCTGGCGGAAGAGCCCCTCCCCGTGAAGTACATTACCTTGTAATGCATTATATTATTTAAATGTAATTATTAATAATTAAAAAAAAAATCTGTAATGTAAAGAAAAGTGGACCAATAAATGGGTGACATCAGGTTCCCTGCGGGTTTGGTTTGATGTTCACCGAATAATAATAAATATGTATATGTCCGTGCATCTGTCTGTCTATGTTCAATTTAAAAGCATGAAGAAATTAAGCTAGGAGGTTGAAATTTTATATTTAAGTTAGGCACCCCTCTGAGGCGTGAAAATAAGCTTTTAAACAAAATCGGCCAAAAAGTACTTGTACTTTACTGATGTACTTTTTCAGTTTTTTTTTTTTTTTTCAATTTCGATATCAAAATATGCTCTAACGATTTTGTTTAAAATTCAAAAATCACTTATTTTTAAATTCTCATTTTCTCCTTGAAATTTTATGAAGCACACTTTACTCTTGTACTTCATAAGAAAGATAGGAGTTGGTAACAAAATCTATGTATAATAATTGCGGAGTGTCCGTCTGTCACGCTCTGTTTGACCAACTTCCCGTTGGAATTTTGAAACGAAATTTTGCATTCTTATAGAGGACGTTATGGAGAGGCCCGGAAAAATACTCGGGTCCCGAAATTCCTATAACTTTTTGAGTTATTAATTGTTAAAGTTACGATTTCTCCCATAGGAAATGTATAGAGAAATATTTTTGTATTCTTTTCATTTGTGTATTCCATAAACGTAAACAAATGCTCAAGCAGGCACTGGATTGGGATAAGTAGTAATATTGATTTTCTTTTCATAATTAAGAAAAGGCGAGGGTCCGCCGCAGGCGGGCCGAGCTTGCTGGCGGAGGGTCCAGGGGGCGTAGCCCCCTGTCTAGCCGCCAGCCAGTTTCTCATAATTAAGAAAAGGCGAGGGTCCGCCGCAGGCGGGCCCGAGCCAGCTGGAGGGGTCTAGGGGGGCGTAGCCCCCCTGTCTAGCCGCCAGCCAGTTTCTCATAATTAAGAAAAGGCGAGGGTCCGCCGCAGGTAGGCCTGAGCCAGCTGGAGGGGGGGTCCAGGGGCGTAGCCCCCTGGCTAGACGCGAAGCCCGCCGAAGGCGGGCGGCGCGGCTAGTATTATATATATTTTCCCACGTTTATAAATTTTACATCTTGAATTCAAATGTACTGTACTGTCGGAAACTATGTCGACAGGACAAAATCAGGTGTGACAAGCACAGTACACAACTTTCGATTACCGAAGGTAAGAGAAAATTATGTGCTGAGCTACTAGATTTTCCGGGTAAAATCCATATATATAGCACTGGCGGAATGTCCGTCCGTCTCTCCTTCCGTCTGTCACGCTCTGTTTGACCAACTTCCCGTTGGAATTTTGAAACGAAATTTTGTACTCTTATAAATAACGTTATGGAGAGTCCAGGAAAAATACTCGGGTCCCGAAATTCCTATAACTTTTTGAGTTATTAATTTCTAAAGTTACGATTTCTCCCATCGGAAATGTATGGAGAAATATTTATGTATTCTTTGTATGTATGTATTCCAAGGCCGTAGCTAGGGGGGGGGGATCAAGGGGGATTGATCCCCCCCCCCCCCCCCCCCGAAATAAAAAAAAGATATTTATTTTAGTGCGCCCGTCTTACTTTGTTGTTATACACAACATAATAGTTAATCAATCACTACAAACAAAATTCTGGTAATGGTTTTCTAATAAATATATATGATAAGTAACACCATTTTATTTATTTTATTAAAACGATTTTATGATTTTCTACTGTTCCCCCAAATCAAACCCCCCCCCCCCCCCCCCCCCCCCCCGAAATTATTTTCTGGCTACGGCCCTGATGTATTCTATGAATGTAAATAAATCCTCAAGTAGGCACTGGATTGGAATAGTAATAATTTCTTTTCATAATTATGAAAAGGCGAAGGTCCGCCGCAGGGGGGCCGAGCCAGCTGATGGGGGTCCAGGGAGGCCAGATAAAATTACAAAGAGAATGAGTGACAGAAAACCTATATTTATAATTTACACGAAATTAATTAATAACCTAAACTCCAACTCCCTCCTTAGTCTTGTTTGTTACCAAAAAATGAAATATTTCTCAAGATTGGTAAATTTAAGAGATAGAGAGAGAGATGTGATTACAGAGTGGGAGGGGCATTGTGAGCGTTTACCTGATGATAGGCGGCAGTAGGTGGTCCACTGGAGGGCGTATAACCTGTCGGAGAAGATGCTTGTTCATCCAGGTAGGCAGGCAATGGTGAATAATCCGCTTCCATGGCGGCGGCGGAGACTTGCAGATTGAGAATATCCTTGACGCTAAACGGGGTGGCCGCCGCCGCGGAGAGCATCGCCGTGTCACAGAGACACACACTATTAGCCAGCCGCCAGCACACTTTCCACAGGGAGAGTGAGAAAGAGAGAAGAGTCTCGAAGAGCGACGGCGTTTAACCCAAAGACCCGCCCTCTTGCATTTGTATATCATCCAATGGGAGAGCATCATGTGGGCGGGGCGTTAGCCACCTGGGTGGAAAAAAGTATCCCTGGACAAGTACAACTAGCAAGTCTATTAGGAGTCTCTTCAGTTCAAGGGCCTCTTTTCTACTACATATGTTTACCTATATAAGTATATCTATTGTTGAAATGATCCCATTCAAAAGAAATTTGACACGCTAATAGAAAAAAAAATAAAATAAAAAAAATTTAAAACAACATAAGAAAAAAAATCTGCTGTGACTGGTCGCTCAGCACACAAATCTGAACTTGCCACACCAGATTTTTGATGACGATATATATTTAGTTTCCGCTGATATATTAGAATTCAAAATCTAATATTTATAAACTTGTTACCATGGCAACCATAAAATAGTAAAATGTGCTTTTCTTTGCTATTCTTATTAATTTCCTAAAGAGACTTGTTGGAGGCCTTGCTCTGAGTCATAGCCCAGTGGTGCTGTGTGCTAGGGAACAGGTGCTCGCATGCCGTCTCATGCGTTAAAAATTATAATATTAAAATGTGTATTTTACGATATTTTCTTTGGATGGAGACTGTGTATAGTATTGGTGCTGGGTAGTCAGCCAGGATTAGAAATAAAACACAAATTTTATTTCATTCTGCTCGTCGACGTTTCGGGTGCTAATCGTGAGGAAGGGGGCGATTAGCACCCGAAACGTCGACGAGCAGAATGAAATAAAATTTGTGTTGTATTTCTAATCCTGGCTGCCTATCCAGCACCAATAGTATGTGTATTTTACTTTTAATTTTCTCTTTCGGCGTCTGATGTCATTTTGGGGCTTAAATAATAAATACATTGCGCATCAAAAATAGAGTAACAACACTTTGTTTCTTCTTAAGAAGACTTATCGACACTCTAATTAGCAAAGTGTCTAACTCCACTTTTTTTCGAAAATCATTTTTTTGTATTTTCTGTTGAAAAATATATTCTCCTTATTACATAGTACAGTGCAATTAGCTCCAAAAACGGGCATCTAAAAAAATGGCTAACTGAAATATGAATTGTCAACTTCCTGGCTCTTTTCGTTCTTGAATTACATTGTTCACACACACACAGACATACTCAGGTGAACTCAAAAAGTTATATCCATCAAAATCTCGACAAAGAATTTTTGACATGAATCCAATACTCTATAAAATTATATAGGTAAGAGAAAGTAACAGAGCAAATTTTACCTCTCTATATCTTCTGAACCCTTCACTTTAGCGTGATTATGTACTAGTCCATTTTTGTTTGGAATTTAATTTTGAACTGATGAATTTTTGCATGAAACCGCATAGTTTTCGAGATATTTGCGAAATACCATTATTTCACCACTTCACGCCCCCTCCCGCAATAACCTGACGCTCAAAATACTGTAACTCTTTATTACATAGTACAGAGAGTGGATAGAACAATTTGGCGTTGGAGCATAACTTTTTTTCTGGATGTTGGGGTTTAGACCTATTTGCCCAGTTCAGGGTAAGAGCGTAATTCAAATTTTTCAGTTCGAAAAGTGTTTAACAGGGGCTCTAACAATGACAATGAAATGTTTTTTGGCTTTCCTGAAAAATAGAAATGGAGTTAGGCACTTTGCTAATTAGAACGTCTCTATTCTATATTAAAATTTTAAAATGAAATATCTTATATATTTCTAACAAGTAAATTTAACACAAATCTATATCATTTTAATTAATAATTACAATTTAAATAAAAACAAAGACAAAAATGTCGATATTCAATTTGTGAGACAAATCAACATAATCTCTATATGTTTAGTTGGATATTAATTTAAAATTTTGTTTTTATAAGAATTTCCAATAAAATTGTAAAATTTTAGAAATTTGACGTTAATAAAAATCTTTCGACATTTTTGTCTTTGATTTCTTTAAATTGTAATTATTTATTAAAATAATATGGATTTGTGTTAAATTTATTTAGAAAATGATAGATTATAATAGGTCTTCTTAAGAAGAAACAAATTTGTTTAATTAATGGTTCCACTATTTTTGACGCGCATTGTATTTATTTAACTACTTATATACTGGTCTGCATGAAAAAAACTGAATAGGATTTTTCAACTGTTTCTTACAATTTTTCGATTCTTGTGAAATTTAACTATCAACAACATCAATGAATGATTTGTGGTGACATCAAAATATTAACTTTGTTGTTGGAGTAGCAGACTAACAACACAACTATCCCTGCTTCCTGGTCTTTTGGGACTGTCGATCCAGAGATCGCCATTGAACTAAAACTGACTGGTAACAACGAGGTACCTTGGCCACCGGGGAAAAAATAAACTTAAAAGTTAATTTCCTCCTCTCCCATATTGAAAGTTTTCCCGAAGGTTTAGGAGCCTGTAGGGAAGAGCAGAGTGAAAGATTTCACCAAGAACTCCATGAAATTGAAAAACGATGCCAAGTAAGATGACAGCAAGATAACTGATAAATATTGGATGCCCTGGCGGGAAACGGAAGAACGAAAGTGAAAAGCGGGGTTCGTAGGAACATCCAAAAAACGAAGAAAAGATTTTGCCCACAAAAAGAGCATTTGGTATCCAAATGCCTTAAATAAAATTATCGGACTGCCTGGGGTCCGAACTAGGGTTGGTCGAATCGATTTCGATTTTAATCGAAAATCGATTTTAAGCTTCGATTTTCGATTAAAATCGAAATCGATTCAGGGTTTTGAAAAAATCGAAAAAATCGATTTTTGACTGCCGATTTTCGATTTTCGATTTTCCAAGAAAGTGATTTTAGCGACATGATCTGTCCGTCTGTGTTCAATTTTAAGCTTGAAGGATTTGAGCTATGAGGTTGGAATTTAAGATAGACACCCCCTGGAGCGAGAAAATAAGCGGTTAATTAAAATTGGCCAAAAAGTACTAGTACTTTACTGAGGTAGTTTTTCAGGTTTTTTTGATTTTCTTAAAAATAGCCCCAACGATTTTGATTAAAATTCAAAAATCAATTATTTTTTAGATGCTCTTTAAAATGTATATTTTCATTTTGAAGTACACTTTACTCTTGTATTTCATAGGAAAGGTAGGAGAATTTGTTGCAATGGTAACAAAATATAAATATTTTGCCATGTTTATAAATTTTAATCTTGAATTCAGCCCTCGGGGCTTGGTGTAGTGGTTAGCATGCTAACCTCGTATACCAAAAGTCGCGGGTTCGGACCCCAGGCAGTCCGATGATTTTATTTAAGCCATTTGGATACCAAATAGCTTAAATAAGAATGCCTGGACCCCTAATATGTGTATATTATCAATAACGGATATCGTAAAAGTCTTATATGGCCTAAGTTGCCGAGAAGACTGTGTGAATGTGTGTGTGAATGAGAAAAAAAGTGTGTTTAAAAAAAAAAATCTTGAATTCAAATGTACCTTAAGCTTACTGTCGGAACCTAAATATATGTCCACACAAAAATCTGGTGTGACAAGCACAGAACACAACTTTCGCTTACTGAAGAGAAAGTTGTGCTGTGCAAGAAGTCCCACCAGATTTTTTAAGAAATATAGAAGCTGATGTTTAGTTCTCTTGGTTTGTTAAAATTTACGTTATAACGTTAAAACTTAAGTTATAAAGACTAAATATGTTATACCATATACAATGTGTTGGTTTTTAAATAAGTTATAAAGACTGAATAAATTGATTTGGGCATCAGTAATGCAACGTTCTATTTTTCTTGTTCCACAAACCGCTTGAAAATCGTAAGCAGAACCTTAAAATCAACTTATGGGTATAGTGAAAAATTTTTTGTAAAAAAATCGAAAATCGATTAAAATCGATTTTTTTAAGGCAAAAATCGATTTTTTAAAAAATCGATTATTTGGTTTCGATTTTAAAAATCGAAAATCGAAAATCGATTCAGCCTCCGAATCTACCAACCCTAGTCCGAACCCGAGACGTTCGGTATAGAAGGTAGGCACGCTACCAACTACTCCAAGCCCCTTGGGCTCGCTGTTTTTCTGAAAATTACCCATTACATTTAGGACTGATTGTTTCACTTAGGGATAGAAAAGTCGACTCTGACTTTAATCAAAAATCTATCTTTTAGTGAAAATAATCGACTTTTTAGAATCGAGTTGAAACTCTTTCAAGTCGATTAGATTCGATTCTCATTGGACGACTTCGACTTTTTTCTTATACAATACTTAGTTAGTATCCGATGGTAATATAGTTTGTAACGTTTTCATTGATTGACTTTCATCTTTCTTTTAAAACCTACACATAACACACCAATCAACACGCTCTCTAAGATCGGTTAGTGAACATATGTGGCATTCTTAATTCCTCAATTTTAATGTTTTATTTTGATACTCAACTTTCATATTTTATTTGAATGTTCGGTGCCATATCACGTGCAATTTCTGGATAGAATATTCTTTTATAAAAAAATATTGTAAACAATATTTGTGTATGTTGTATTTAATAAAATGTTTAAATACTTAATAAATCTTATATTATAAATAAATATATTTATTGTAATATTTACTGATATCTCCTAAGCACAAGTTATAGAGTTTTTAAAAAGTCGACTTTCAAAAATGATTAATTGATTCCAAGAATCGAAAAATATTAAGTAGATTCCAAAATCGAAAATCGACTTTTTGAGCGCCTTTTCCATCCCTAGTTTCAATTGTAATTAACTGGCTATCCTTTGGATAACTTGACTTTCGAGCCTTTTTATATCTAGTTAAGCTAATCATATGATTAAATAAGAACCTAGATCTTAATTAATTAGGTGAAATTAGCTTTAATTAATTATTTTAATTTAAAGTTGATAACTTCATAAAACTTTCCTTATATCTCAGATAGCTAACTATATGTGAAAAACTCATTTCTTTTTAACTCGAAGGTTAAGCATGTCCTTGTTTACTATATGTATGATTTGCTTTCGGTCGGATAAGTTTGCTAGTTGACTAGAAGTAAAGCAACAAAAATTCCCACAGCAAGGGGACCTTTCGAATTGTTGGAAACGTTATTATTTTTCCCCACACTTTTTTGTTAGTTACTTAATCATAAAATATTTTAGTTAGTGAGTTATCATTTTTTTTTTTTTTTTTTTAAACATTCACACTTTTTTCTCATTCACACTCACAATCACACACACATTCACGCAGTCTTTTCGGCAACTTAGGCCATTTAAGACTTTTTACGATATCCGTTATTTATTATTATACATATTGGGGTCCAGGCATTCTTATATAAGTCATTTGGTATCCAAATGCCTTATATAAAATCATCGGACTGCCTGGGGTCCGAACCCGCGACGTTTGGTATATGAGGTTAGCACGCTAACCTCTACACCATGCCCCGAGGGCAGTTATCATTGACAAATCGACTTCTTGTATTTAAAAGAGTAATGTGATGGTTTAGAATTAAAAAAAAAAAAAAAGATAGGTTTTCATCCTTGAATAATTGTACGTGATATAATACATCCTCTATTGCTCTAATGGAAATCAAAAAATAAAATATATGAATAATTAATCAAAGTTATTTCTAGTCAATTTCCGAATGAAATCGTCATATGATAAAAATAAGCAAAGCAAACGGACTCTGTTTCAAAATAGTTATCTCTCAGTGTTTGTGTGTGTTGTATTAGAAAAAGAGTATAGAAAGAGAGAAGAGAGATGTTTTATTTCTTGCTTGTGGCGTGGGTGGGATGCGAAAAAGTCTCCCCTTATCATCATCTAGGGATGCTAAGGGCCTGGCTTCTGGCCCCAGACAGACAGGTATCTGGCCTCTAGCCTCTGGCCTCTGCCTCTGGCTCACCAAGTATTAATAGCTTTATAAAAGCCGAGGAAATGGATTACCAACTTCTCTCTGAAATATATTTATGAGAGCTTATATTTTATTTCCCAAATGGATTGATATCTAAATGTTCCTTGTCTCTCCCCCCCCTTTCCTCTCTCCCTGCCAACAAAAAAAAAAACATATGGGAAAAAGTAGAGAGGGCAGCAAATCAAAATTAGAGACCATTCTATACACACTATAAAAAGATTAGAATAATTTATTATTATTTCGGCTTTTTTTATTTTTATTTAATTCTATTTTCAATATAGCCCAAACCTTGTTTTTAGAAGCCCAGTGCAATTAAAAGCTTTTAAAACAATCGACCAAAAAGTACTAGTACTTTACTGATGTACTTTTTCAGTTTTTTTCAATTTTCTCAAAATTCGCTCCAAAGATTTTGATTAAAATTCAAAAATCTATTATTTTTTAGATTCTCTTTAAAATGTATATTCTCATTTTGCCATTGAAATCTTCTGAAGACTACTTTACTCTTGTACTTCATAGAGAAGATAGGAGAAATGGTTGCCATGGGAACAAAATATAAATATTTTCCCATACTTATAAATTTTACATCAGCCCTCGGGGCTTGGTGTAGAGGTTAGCGTGCTAACCTCGTATACCGAACGTCGCGGGTTCGGACCCCAGGCAGTCCGATGATTTTATTTAAGCCAATTGGATACCAAATGGCTTAAATAAGAATGCCTGGACGCCATATATCTATATTAAATCAATAACGGTTATCGTAAATGTCTTAAATGGCCTAAGTTGCCGAAAAGACAGTGTGAATGTCTGTGTGTGAGTGTGAGTGTGAATGTTAAAAAAAAAAAAAATTTACATCTTGAATTCTAATATATCGGCTTGAACTAAATATATCTCGACACGAAAAATCTGGTGTGACAAGCACAGAATACAACTTTCGATCACCGAAGGTAAGAGAAATTTGTGAGCTGCGCGACAGACAGCAAACCACTCAAAAAAATATGGTTAATGTTAAAACATGTCTAATTAGGAGTGTGTTGACACATGAGATGAATATCTTTTCCAAAACCAACAATTTTCAAATCTCAACAAACAAATCTCTAACTTGTTCTTATTTATTTATTTTTTTTCCGCATGTTTTTATTGGTTGCATATGATCTCTGGTCTTTGAAACGAATGCAAAAATAAATAATTTTCATTACAATTCAAAAAATTGCTTAAAATGACTTGGCGAGGCGTGCGTTGCCCGCTTGTTAAAGCAAGACGGGGACAGGCATCTTGATCTGCTCTAAAACCCTACTGTAAGCAGCAGAATAAGAGCATATTTTATAAAGAATATTTTTATGAAATTTGGCTTCAACTCGATAATTTTTTTTTTTTTTTAAACACTCACACTTTTTTCTCATTCACTCTCACATTCACACACACATTCACACAGCCTTTTCGGCAACTTAGGCCATATAAGACTTTTACGATAACCGTTATTTATTAATTTATCTATTATTGGGGCCCAGGCATTCTTATTTAAGCCATTTGGATACCAAATGGCTTAAATAAATCATCGGACTGCCTGGGGTCCGAACCCGCGACGTTTGGTAAATGAGGTTAGCACGCTAACCTCGACGCCAAGCCCCGTGGGCAACTCGATAATTAAAAACGTGTATTTCAGTTGTATCCAAGGTGACTGGAACAATTTATATCTTTATTTTTTTATTTATTTATTTGAAATTCCTATCGGGATCCCCGTTTATTTGCCCGAGGTGCTTTCGCGTACGAAGACACACACCTCAAACCCAACCGGCCTCTGGCCGTAGCCATCTACCGGCACCCCATGAAGTTACATCATTTCCTATCTCTAACTCCTCCTCCTGCTTTCGTCTCTAGCTAGTGAACTAATCCTTATTTCTGGTTCCAACCGGCTCCTTATATCCAACCTCTTCTATGCTAGGGAGGATGTCCTAGTTTGAGGAGGGACTCCCTCAGCACCGGCGTGTAGCCTACTCCTTTCGAAGAATGCATCACTGAGAGGGAACCTTCTTTACGTCCCTTCCACAGGACGGGATGTCACAGCAACTCCCTCTCCTCGTAGAGTTGCCTGAGGGCTATTGTGGTAAGATCCTATATTCCAATCCAGGGCTTGCTTGAGGATTTGTTTACATTAAATAAATATTTTTATTTAATGAAAAATCCCGCACGCCAAGGATTTGAACAGGGATCTTCTTTGCAGAAGCTGACACCCTAGCTCACTACACCAGCGAGCCCTCACAATTTATATCAATTTTGTGTATTTCTATGGATACTATTTTACAATTTAACGTTCGAGGATACGACAACTCGAATTGAATTGAGTATATTAAGTTGGGAAAAAACTTTGTTAGATCAATTATCCGCTGTAATAATTTTAAGAAACATCATGGAAATCAGTGAGTGAGTACAAATTAATAATATTCTTAGATCGAATGCTGAGGCAAAGAGTCTCTTGCTTGCAATTAAAGAGAAGGAAGATTAAGAGACAGTCTCTGGCAAAAGTGGAGTCTAGAAAGAAATTAATTTTTTCTATTTCTTTTCTAGTATAATCGACCTCACAATCATGATCTGCGTCATCCTTCATATCATCCTGGACATGTATTTATTTTTGGGTTCATCTTTTCATACCATTGGGGCGAGGGGGGGGGGTTTGAAGGCGAGTGGCCTTTGGGCTTTGATTGTCCTTTTCTTAAAAAACCCACGAATTAATATTTGCGTGGAAATGCTGCTTTGGAGATGATGGAAATGAACTGGAAACGAGAAGATAATTTACATCCCTCACCTCCACAAACCTCTGATGAATGCATCAACACTTTGTGCAAAAATAAACAATACCAAACATCAAAGATTGTACTATAAATGTAAATGAAATAAAGATTTCTTCAACTGGCACTTGCATTTTTATAAGAGCTATTGAATATACAAAGCGCTATTTTGTTAAATTCTTAATCTTACCTCGGGCTTGGCGTAGGTGGTAGCGCGCCTGCCTTGTATACCAAGGGTCGAGGGTCCGAATCCCAGGAAGTCCGAAAATTTTATTTAAGCCATTTGGATACCAAATGGTTTAAATAAGAAAGCCTGGATCCCCAATAAATATACTAAACATACGAGTATCCTTTAAAGTCTTAAATGGCCTAAGTTGCCAAAAACACTGTGTGAATATGAGTGTGAATGGGAACGGGAAATTCTTAAGCATTCTATTAGTTTTGTTAATTAAGTTTTAAATAGAATACAAATTCAAGGGGTATGTGGGTTCAAGATATTAAATATTTTCTCTAGCATTGTATCTCATTGTATTGTGTACCTTCTGACAGCCGTGGAGGACCTTAAGGGGGGTTCAGGAGCGACGTCTAAACGCACTTAAAAAAAAAATTAGACTATTATAAGGAATTTTTCAATGCGGTTTTTTTTTAAATGAATTAAATTCATAAGAGATTATTGGGACATCGAGCTATTATTTTTTTAATCACTTATTAAAAAATTATCGTAATTAATTTTTTTTGTTATCAAGCAAATACAAAAAAACAATCTGTCCCAATAATCTTTAATTTTTTTTTAATTTAAAAATGAATTTATTGTTATTATTAATCTCATATTAATTAAGAAATTTTTAAAATAAAGCTTAAATGATTTATTTAAAAATCAACTGTCAAATTAGTTCAGCATTCTTGCAATAGATGGCAGGCTAGTCTAACGGACGATATAGCTATTGGCCTATATTTATATATTTTTATGCTTTTATAAAAGATACATAATATATAATAACGTTTATAAAGTATTTATTGTTAAAAGATCAATGAAAATCAACCAAATGCATTAAATATTATTAGCTACCATTCTGACATCTCTTGGCAAATTTTTGAATTACTTGATTTTTGGACATCTTTTTATGACACACAACGCCATCTTATCGGGAAAAACATGCGCAACACCTTAGGTCCCGAGCCCCCTTAAATCGATTGAAATGGTCTTATGTCAATTCCTGAGCAGAACTCTGCCATTGTGCTACGGTGTCCAGGAGCTAATTCACTTTTGTATTAATTTCAATTGCCTCCATATTTTATATAAGACGATAGATAAATCCTGATTTGTTGAAAGAAGGAGAGATATAAAGTGTATTATTATTGAGCCATGAGTAGCCTTTAAGAATCCTTGAGGAGGAAGGAAGGCGGAGGGCGGGAACGGGCTTCTTCAAGAACAACTTCAACAATTTCTTGATAAATTTTTATGGCCGCTTATTTTTTAGATTAATCGACTAATCGTGTCTTCATTAATGTTTGTTTACATTAAATAGACATCTTAATTCAGTTTAGATCGTAATTATCTTCACATTATTATTAGAATATTAATGAATTGATCAATTAAAAAGAAATAAAAAAGACGATGCGAGTCAGTAAAGATGATATCAAGAAGAACTATGGTTGAGTATTTTAATTTCTGAATGTGTGCTTACACCAACTTATGTTGTATTCTCAAAGGTACCCGGCGGAACCTCAAGATTGATTAGTTTTTATATATTAAGGTTGTTCGGACAGTACCCCGTAAGTTATAATAGAATCTATTTATTACTTTCTCTTACCTTTATATGTGTTATAATATATAATATATAGAGGGGGGATATATATAGAGAGAAAGTATTGGATTCATGTCAAAAATTCGATGTCGAGATTTTGATGGATCTTCACGTTTTGAGGTCCCCTGAATCCAAAAAAGTGGTTTTCGCGACATGGTCTGTCTGTGTGTGCGTGTGTGTGTGTGTGTTCAATTTTAAGCATAAAGGAATTCATAGCTGCTATGAGGCTGAAATTTTATATATAAGTTAAACACCCTCCGGGAGCATTGAAAATAAGCTTTTAAACAAAATCAGCCAAAAAGTACTAGTACTCTACTGATGTACTTTTTCAGTTTTTTTGATTTTCTCAAAATTCGCGTGAAGCGTTTTATGCGACATTGCCGCACTGATCTGAGTCACGTGACTTACATGTTAGTTATTTTTAAATATGATAGACTGGCATTTTTCGGGAATTTTTTGTCTTTCTTATTAAAATATTTTTTAAAGCCTTCGTTAGAAAATTTTGATTTCGGAAGTTAATTGATAATATGTAACGTTTTTTTTTTTTTTTTTTTTCTTTTTATTCCTTATAGACTACATGTTAAATTTAAATTTTTTAATAATTTATTAATTACCCGTTGGCAGATCTGCAACCTGCCCACGGGGCTTGGAGTAGTTGGAAGCGTGGCTACGCTCTATACCCAACATCGCGGGTTCGGACCCCAGGCAGTCCGATGATTTTATTTAAGGCATTTGGATACCAAATGACTTAAATAAAAATGCCTGGACCCCCAATAGATATATTAAACATACTGAGTATCGTTAAAAGTCTTAAATGGTCCTAGTTGCCGAAAAGACTGTGTGAATATGAGTGTGATTGAGAAAAAAGTGTGAATGCTTAAAAAAAAAAAAACAAAGATCTGCAACCATGGCAACCATTTCTCCTATCTTTCCTAGGAAGTACAAGAGTGAAGTGTGCTTCAAAATATTTTTAGAGCAAAGAGAATATACATTTTAAAGAGCATCTAAAAAATAATTGATTTTTGAATTTAAATCAAAAACGTTGGAGCGGATTTTGAGAAATTAAAAAAAAAAAAACTGAAAATGTAACATCAGTAAAGTACTAGTACTCTTTGGCTGATTTGGGATTAAAAGCTTCATGTCTCGTCCCAGGGGGGGGGGGGGCTAACTTAAATATAAAATCGCAACCTCCAAGCTCTTTTCATTCTTGAGATATATTGTTCACAGACACATACATACAGACAGACCATGTCGCGAATACCACTTTTTTGGACTCAGGTGACCTCAAAACGTGCATATCCATCAAAATCTCGAAACCAAATTTTTAACATGAATCCATTACTTTCTCTCTATATATTATTATATACAAATATAAGTAAGAGAAAGTAAAAAGTGATTATCTGTGCCAACTAACCCCTTGGCCAAACGCTTACAATAAATTAATATTTTAATCATATTTCTCAATCTTTAAAATAGAATAGTAAAGTTTTTTAACAAGAGTGAGAGAGAGAAGAGAGAGAGAGAGTGTCATGTTGTCTGTTTGATTTAAGACCTTTGAGCATGTTTTGATCTTTTTTTTGGCAGATTCTCTCTGCCCCCTGGGTCTTAGTATATATATACTATCTGAATGCAATGTGCAAAGGAAGGTTATCTTCAGGAGGGCAGCAACACGAAGCAGATGACCCGAGGGGCGTCGCGCCGGCGCCACCGGGTTAAACACGGGGGTGGGCTCCATTTCAGAATCGAGTGGGGCAGAGTACACACAGAATCCCCTCTCTCTTTGCCTAAAGACCCCCGGGTCCTTTGCATTTCCACCGATCAATAAAGAACAAAAAAAAAAATTCTCTCATCTCAAACACCAGTTTTATTATACATAATCAAAACGAATAGATTTCAGGGGCGTATAAGGGGTGGGGGGGCGAGGGGCACGGGCCCCCCGAAATTTCCTAAATGCATATACATATATAGGAATATAGAGCCAATAATGGGTCTCGCCCCCCCCCCTCCCCCGAAATGTTTGCGCGGCCTCGTAGCGCGAAAATGTAGGCTCCACAAAAAAGGAAATGTTCCGCGAACGAAACATGAAAAAAATTTAGGTTCCACGGATTGTCCCGCGGGGGATTTAGCGTCTCTAAAAAAAAGATAAAATAGTCTCTAAAAAAAAGGTAAAATATTTTTATGGACGGGAAAAAATTTTGTTTCCGCGAAAAAAAAATTTAAATAAATTAATAAAATCGAAAAAAACGCTTCACGTTGAAAATAAGTGGTGGAAAGAAAAGTAACAAAGATTCGATAGAAATTATTAAACATCCAAATAATATCAACAAAGATGATGGATATAAGCTTAATAAAATGTGGAGCATTGTGTTGAATGAGAAAAAATGTTAATTAGATCTCAGGATTTTAATTACTGTATTATGTATATATATGTGTGTATGTGTTTATGTGTATATGGATGTATATGAATATATGTATGTAATTGTTGAATGATTTAATAATAATATTTGTAGCATCTATGTTATAATCAAATTCAGAAAACTTATTGTAACATCATGCTTTTTATGTAAACTCTTTGATTATTGTGACTAACTTCATAGGAATGAGTGAAAATGGCGGGAAAATTTGAATCTAATTTCACAGAAATGCCTGCAGTGGCGCTGACGTAGTTATATATAAAAAGGCACGTAACTATCATGACAGTTAGTTCACTTGAGTCGGCACAAGTGCACAGTAATTGAGAACGGCTGCAGAATAAGCAGTCAAAACGTTTTACAGTATTTATATTTTTAATAAATAATTAATAAACAAAAATGTTGTCCATAATTAAAAATTCCCTTAATAATATGTTCTAGTACTTTACTGATGTACTTTTTCAGTTTTCTTTTTATTTTCTCTAAATTCGTTATAACGATTTTGTTTAAAATTCAATAATCAATTATTTTTTAGATGCTTTTTAAAATGTATATTCTCATTTTGCCCTCAAAATTGTTTGAAGCACACTTTACTCTTGTACTTCATAAGAAAGTTAGAAGACAATGGTAACAAAATAAAAATTTAAATTAAAATATAAGTTGAAGAGAAGTTGGTGTTGATGTTAAGGAATGGAAAAGAGCAAGTACAGGTGCAGCAAATAAAGAGAGCATTTGGCATCCATTACTTAAATTAAAATATAAATTTTGCATCTTGATTTCTTGAACCCTTTGTTACTTTACGTCGAATATTGTTTCTTGTTAAGAAGACCTATTCTAACCTATCTTAATGATTTTGTAATTTATTAAACATTTGATATGAAATTTCTTATATATTTCTAAGTAAATTTAACACAAGACTTTATACGATACTCAGTATTTTAGTAATTATCTATTGGGGGTCCAGGCATTATTAAACATTTTTAATTAATATGCAACAAAACATATCGAGATTATGTTGATTTGTCCCTCAAATTGAAAATCGAACATATTTTTCTTTGTTTTATTTAAATTGTGTTAAATTTATTTATAAATGTATAAGATATTTCATATTAAATGTTTCTTAAATTAGAGTATCATTAAGGTAGATTAGGCTTAAATAGAAATGCCTCAACCCACAATAGATAATATATTACAACGGTTATCGTCTAAAGTCTTATATGGCCTAAGCTGCCAAAAAGACTGTGTGAATGTGTGTGTGAGTGCGAGTGTGAATGAGAAAAAAGTGTGAATGTTTAAAAAAAAAAAAAAAAACGTAGATTAGAACAGGTCTTCTTAAGAAAAAACAAAATGTTACGTTTTTATTGAAGCACAATATATTATTTTTTCTCTAAATTGGGTTAAATTTTTTCTCTTGTCCTCAGGGGCGTCGGAACAAATTTGAATCAGGGAGGGGGGGGGGGAACCTACTTTCAAAAAATTAAAAGGAAACTTGTAGTGTCGTGGGGCCCCCGTCAGGAACGAAGTTCCTCAAGCCTTTTCTTCAACTCCAAAAAATAATTTAATATGAATATTATTTAAAAAATCTGGTGTGACTGGTCACACAGCACACGAGAAAGTTTTAAAGAGCATTTAAAAACTAATTGATTTATGAATTTTAGAGCGAATTTAGAGAAAATCGAAAAAAAAAACTGAAAAAGTACATCAGTATAGTATTAGTACTCTTTGACCGATTTTGTTCAAAAGCTTCATGTTACGTTCCAAGACTTAAATCAAATTTCAACCTCCTAGCTCTTTTCGTTCTTGAAGAGAAAGTATTATTTATTTTTAAAACAAATAATTATTAATATTTTATTTTTATAAATAATACTAGACCTAAAGTTAGGCTGGATACCAAAAGGCGGGGGGGGGGGGGGGGGGGGTAATCTCAAAATCTTTCTGCGAAAAAAATTTTTTTTTCGCGGAACCAAAGTTTTCCGGACACAAAATTTTTGCCGCCCGCGGACCATGCTCTCTTTCGCGGAACCGAGATTTTTTTCCGGAACCAAAAATTTTTTCCCGTCCATAAAAATATTTTACCTTTTTTTTTTTTTAGAGAAGCTAAATTTTGCCACCCACGGAACCAAAATTTTTTCCATGTGCCGCCCGCTGAACATTCCCTCTTACGCGGAACCGAAATTTCTTTCCCGTCCGTTTAAATTTGATTTGTATTTAATACAATTCGAATTTTTAAATATTAGTTTTTTTACTTTCTCTTACCTATGTATATATGTAATATATATATAGAGAGAAAGTAGGCCTATTGGATTCATGTCAAAAAATTCGATGTCGAGATTTTGATGGATCTTCACGTTTTGAGGCCCCCTGAATCCAAAAAAGTGGTTTTCGCGACATGGTCTGTCTGTCTGTGTGTGTGTCTGTGTGTGTGTCTGTGTGTGTTCAATTTTAAGCATGAAGGAATTGAGCTATGAGGCTGAAATTTTATATTTAAGTTAAACACCCCCCGGGACCGGAAAAATAAGCTTTTAATCAAAATCGGCCAAAGATTACTAGTACTTTACTGATGTACTTTTTCAGTTTTTTTCGATTTTCTCAAAATTCGCTCTAACGATTTTGATTAAAATTCAAAAATCAATTATTTTTTAGATGCTCTTTAAAATGTATATTCTCGTTTTGCCCTCAAAATTGTTTGAAGCCCACTTTACTCTTGTGCTTCATAGGAAAGATAGGAGAAATGGTTGCCATGGTTACAAAATATAAATATTTTCCCATACTTATAAATTTTACATCTGAATTCATATGTTCCCTACTGCCGGGAACTAAATACATGTCGACACAAAAAATCTGGTGTGACAAGCACAGTACACAACTTTCGATTACCGAAGGTAAGAGAAAGTTGTGTGCTGTGCGCCAGTCACACCAGATTTTTTTTTAAATTTTACATTAAAAATAAATTTTTTAAAAAAGTATTTTTTTCAAATTTCCGGGGGGCGTAATTACTCCCTTTACCCTTCCTTGTATCCGCCCTTGTTGTATGTGCGCGTGAATGGGAAAAAAAGTGTGAGTTAAAAAAAAAAAATTATCATTCAAAAGATTTTAATTTTAAAAATAAATGAAATAAAAGAAGACATATTGCCCCCTCTGCCCCCTCCTATAGGACGTCAGGGGGGGCAATGTACCCTTGCCCCCCCCCCAGTTCCGGCGCCTATATTTGTACCGTATTATTATTTATTAATAAATTGGATCTCTCAGGTTAGTCAAATCCACTTGTTATTATTATTGAGTAGAATTTTTCTGGGTGACACAGTCTAAATAGATTTAAAAATATGAAAGGGGGTGGGGGTTCACTCTGTGTGGCCCTTGGCCTTAGGTCTGTAGAGAGAGAAGAAGACGTGTAGAGGCTTTGGGATGATGGTTCTGGTCAATGTCAGTGGTCCAGCCAGCCATCTAGGCTTTTAGTAGTCGAAATAGTTGATGCATACGTGTGCGTCAGTGTATGTGTGTGTGTGTGTGTGTGAGAGTCCTGAATCCCGACTGGTAAGGCGCCTGTGGGAACGCCGCCTTGTTCCCACACCAAGTAAAAGAAAGCAAGCCCCACTAAATCTGCCCCCACCGACACCCTAAATAACAACAACCAACGAGCCAACTAATCTTTATATAATATCTATATGCATATATAGATACTTTCGCCTCTATGAAAAATTTATAAAAGATTTTTTTTTTTTTTAAAGACTTCATAGAATAGGGAATTTATAAATAAAGAATTATATATATCATGTGTTGGTCCATGAGGTAATTATGAAAAACATATAACCAAGTATTTATTAATTTAAATAAGCGAAAAATGTAGGTACCGCCGGGAGTTGCACCACGGATCTTGTCGATTTACGCTCAACACGCCCTACTGTTGGACCACAGTACGCACTCGCTTATTTAAATTATGATAGATCGCTGATTTCAGTCTACTGAGAAACGCCGCTCAAATCAAGCGTTCAGATTTCTCCGCTACTGAGGCGCGATCTAGATGGACGTTTTGAGAAATTAACTCAATTATGCAATTAATAAATAAAGAATTATATATATCATGTGTTGGTCCATGAGGTAATTATGAAAACATATAACCAAGTATTTATTAATTTAAATAAGCGAAAAAGGGACCGCCGGAGCACCACGGATCTTGTCGATTTAGCTCAACATGCCCTACTGTTGGACCACAGTACGCACTCGCTTATTTGCGTACTGTGGTCCAACAGTAGGGCATGTTGAGCGTAAATCGACAAGATCCGTGGTGCAACTCCCGGCGGTACCTACATTTTTCGCTTATTTAAATTAATAAATACTTGGTTATATGTTTTTCAATAGGGAATTTACAAGATGCAGAATTGAAGAAAATTTTTTTTTTGAAAATAAAAAAAGTTAGTATGCCTAATAATAAATTTTTTCTTTTCATAATTAAGAAAAGCGAGATCCGCCAAAGGCGGGCCCGAGCCAGCTGAGATGGCTGAAAATGGGCTTATGACTTTATTCACCAGAAAGGGTGAATACAGTTTAATTATCATGAAAAAACTGATATGACTCGCACAGCACACAACCTTTGGTAATTGAAAGTTGTGTTCTGTTCTTGTCACACCAGATTTTTTGTGTCGACACATATTTATTTTCCGACAGAACGGTACATTTAAATTTAAGATTTTTTTTTTTAACAATCACACTTTTTTCACATTCACACTCATACTCACACACACTATACACAGTCTTTTCGGAAACTTAGGCCATATAAGACTGACAATAACTGTTATACAGTATTAATAATACATATATTTGGGGTCCAGGCATTTCTATTTAAGCCATTTGGTAAATTTAAGATGTAGAATTTATAAACATGGGAAAGCCCTGGGGGCTTGGTGTAGGGTTAGCGTGCTAACCTCGTATACCAAAAGTTGCGGGTTCGGACCCCAGGCAGTCCTATTTATTTATTTATTTTTGAAATTCCTATCGGGATCCCCGTTTATTTACCCGAGGTGCTTACGTGTACGGAGACACACACCTCAAACCCAACCGGCCTCTGGCCGTAGCCATCTACCGGCACCCCGTGAAGTTACATCAATTCCTATCTCTAACCTCCTCCTCCTGCTTTCGTCTCTAGCTAGTGAACTAATCCTTATTTCTGGTTCCAACCCGGCTCCTTATATCCAACCCCTCTTCTATGCTATGGAGGATGTCCTAATTTGAGTAGGGACTCCCCTCAGCACCGGCGTGTAGCCTACTCCTTTCGAAGAATGCATCACTGAGAGGGAACCTTCTTTACGTCCCTTCCACAGGACAGGATGTCACAGCAACCCCTCTCCTAGAGTTGCCAGGCAGTCCTATGATTTTATTTAAGCCAATTGGATACCAAATGGCTTAAATAAGAATGCCTGGACCCCTAATATGTGTATATTATCAATAACGGAAATCGTTTAAGGTCTTAAATGGCCTAAGCTGCCGAAAAGACCGTGCGAATGTGTGTGTGAGTGTGAGTGTGAATGAGAAAAAAGTGTGAATGTTAAAAAAAAATATTACTGTTCATATAAATAGTTCTATTAATTAATTATTCTATGGTTATCAAATCTAACGTTTTTACTTTCTCTTACCTATGTATATATGTAATATATATATAGAGAGAAAGTATTGGATTCATGTCAAAAATTCGATGTCGAGATTTTGATGGATCTTCACGTTTTGAGGTCCCCTGAATCCAAAAAAGTGGTTTTCGCGACATGGTCTGTCTGTCTGTCTGTCTGTGTGTCTGTGTGTGTTCAATTTTAAGCATGAAGGAATTGAGCTATGAGGTTGAAATTTTATATTTAAGTTAGTCACCCGCCTAGGGCGTGAAAATAAGCTTTTAATCAAAATCGGCCAAAGAGTACTAGTACTTTACTGATGTACTTTTTCAGTTTTTTTCGATTTTCTCAAAATTCGCTCTAACGATTTTGATTAAAATTCAAAAATCAATTATTTTTTAGATGCTCTTTGAAATGTATATTTTCGTTTTGCCCTCAAAATTGTTTGAAGCACACTTTACTCTTGTGCTTCATGGAAAGATATGAGAAATTGTTGCCATGGTAACAAAATATAAATATTTTCCCATGTTTATAAAAATTTGACATCTTAAATTCTAATAAATAAAAATGCCTGGACCCTAATATATATAAATGCATAAATAACGGTTATCGTAAATGTCTTATATGGCCTGAGCTGCCGAAAAGACAGTGTGAATGTGTGTGTGAGTGTGAGTGTGAATGAGAAAAAAAGTGTGAATGTTTAAAAAAAAAAAAAAAAAAAAAAAAAATTCTAATATATTGGCGGAAACTAAATATATGTCGACACGAAAAATCTGGTGTGACAAGCACAGAACACAACTTTCGATTACCGAACGTAAGAGAAAGTTGTGTGCTGTGCGACAGTCACACCAGATTTTTGTTAATGCATTTTCAGAAAAAGCGAGTAATTCGTAAAGTAAGTAGAATGCGTGAAAGATAGTCACAAGCTACAAAATAGAGGTTTTGCATATTAAAAAAATTTGGTGTGAATGGTCGCACAACACACAAATTTCTCTTATCTTTAGTAATCGAATCTGTACTTGTCACACTCTTGAAAAATTCTTGGTAATTCAAAATTACAACCGATTTAGAGTACATTTTCTATTAAAATTTATTTTCTCTATATCTCAAAAACTAGAGGTGATGGGCAAAAGAAATTAGCGCTACACAAATACCCATTTTATAGAACTACTCTTAGTTTTAAATTGCAATTAGGGTATTAGAATGAATCTCTGGAAAAAAGGGGAGAAAATTAAGGGGGGGGGGGGGAATGAATGATTAATGGTGTAATCAACTCTTTGATTTGACATCACAAATGGAGGGGGACGACATCCCCCTAATAAGAAAACGCCATCTCGATTACTCATCAATAATCTATAAAAGTTTGTAGGGTGTATAAAAATATCTGTGTCCATCAAACGCTAAAATATTCTGAGAAAAAAACCTCTAAATTTGTATCTCAAATAATATAATCAAAGATTTTTTAACTCGATTGTTTTTTTTTTTTTTGAAAATTAATATATTTTATTTTTACTTTCTCTTACCTATGTATATATGTAATATATCTAGAGAGAAAGTATTGGATTCATGTCAAAAATTCGATGTCAAGATTTTGATGGGTCTTCACGTTTTGAGGTCCCTTGAGTTTGACGTCTGTCTCTGGGGGCTGTCTGTGTGTGTGGGGGGGGGTGTGTGTTCAATTTTAAGCATGAAGTAATTGAGCTAGGAGGTGGAAATTTTATATTTAAGTTATGCACCCCCCTAGGGTGTGAAAATAAGCTTTTAATTAAAATCTGCCAAAAAGTACTAGTACTTTACTGATGTACTTTTTAAATTTTTCTTTTTTTTTTTTTTTCTCAAAATTTGCTCTAAACGATTTTGTTTTTAATTCAAAAATCAATAATTTTTAGATTCTCTTTCAAATGAATATTCTTATTTTGCTCTCAAAATTGTTTGAAGCATATTTTACTCTTGTACGTCATAGGAAAGATAGAAGAAATGGTTGCCATGGTAACAAAATATAAATATTTTCACAAATAAATTTTACATCTTGAAAATCGAATGTACCGTACTGTCGGAAACTAAATACATGTCGACACAAAAAATCTGGTGTGACAAGCACAGTATACAACTTTCGATTACCGAAAGTAAGAGAAAGTTGTGTGCTGTGCGCTAGTCACACCAGATTTTTTTTAGATATTTTCACAGTACAGAAATACCGTGTAGGTAAATAAATTTACACAATAACTTTTATTAAATCAATAACAATAAGATAAAAACAAAAACAAAATTTACAACTAATTTTAACAATTGCCTCCTTGAACCTCGATTCATTGTCTTAATCGCTTACGGAAGTTGCCGACAATGCTCGCAAACTGTTCCACCCAAGGGCGGATCCAGAGGTGTTTCTCGGGGGGGGGGTAATTTGGAGTGACTCGTCGCACAGCACACTATTTTTCTTAATTTCAGTAATTTAAAGGCGCATTCTGTACTTGTTTACCAGAATATAAATACAAATCAAATTTTTAAGTATTAATTTTTAAAATTTTACGTGAAAAATAAATTTTTTTGCAAAAAAAAGGTATTTTTTCAAATCTCGGGGGGGGGGTAACTACCCCCTTTACCCCCCCTTGTATCCGCCCTTGGTTCCACCGTAATTTCGACCCAGACGCGCGACAGAGCCACTTCCAGCTGATCCATACCACTTATGTTTGTAATTTTTTAAAATAAATTATTAAAACTCTTGACTTAAATTTTCCCGACTAATAACGAAAAATTAAAGGCGAACACTATTTTCCTTGAAAAATTATAAAATATGGGTGATCCTCTTGTTCACATCAGCGCAGCTTATGTAAACGTAAAATACTGGTCAAATTTACGTTAGACCGAGTTACATTTTATAAAGAAATAATATTATTAATACCTATAATGTTTTGTATGGGATAATTTTCACACCGCCCCAAGAGAACAGCTGCAATGGGAAAGACTGCACTATACCAATATCGATCCTTTTCAATTTTGACCCGAGAGGAGTCGAAGGTTCTTACAAATCCGAAATTGACTCAATTACTGGTTTGAACCTTCTAATTCTCCGGATAGGTTCAGTAGGGTTTCACAAATTATTATGAGGACAAGTCAATAAGTCCGTGACTTTTTGAATTTCCCGCCTCTTAACTGAAATGGCAACACTGCTCCTGTCAGCAGGCAACTATCAGCTGTCTCCTGTCGAAATTTGAACCAGCTGGGTCTTTTAGCATTTATTTGACATCCATTAATAGCAGACTACCTTGTGATTTGAGAAGAAAATGGAAAAAAGTGAATTTCGTGTGGAATCCATGAATTGGGATACGAATTGCTGCCTCATCCGCCCTATTCTCCGGATTTAGCTTCGAGTGACTATTCCTTGTTTCCAAACCTGAAAAAATGGCTCGGCGGAAAGAGATTGGACTCCAACGATGATTTTGATGTCCTCGACAAATCTTATTTTTGAAAGGGATAAAAAAATTGGAGAAACGTTGGACAAAGTGCTCAAAAGAGACTACATTGAAAAATAAAATAATTTTTTATCCAAAAACCTGTGTTTCATTCAAAAAGTCACGGACTTATTTTATTTTTTATTTTTTTTTTTTAAGGTCCTTCTCGGCATCTAAGGCCATTTAGACCCCATCCCTATTTATTTCAAATGATAAAGTCACGGACTTATTGACCTGCCCTCGTATATATCTAACATATACCATCAAATAACAAGAGAATTGAGGTCTACAAGGTTCGATTTCAACACGAGTTCTTAACCTTACTTACGGTGCCAATGACCAAGTAGCATTCGGTTCTAAAATATTTTTTGATAATAGTAAAAGAAAAGAAGAGAGAAAAAAAAAAGAGTCGGCAATATTAGTAAATTAAACATGGCAAGTGTTGTTTATGACGAGGTGTTTGGGTCCGACCCCGGGGCTCCTTCACTCCCCCTCAACTTCTCTGGTCAACATCGAAAGTCGACCCGGTCAGCTGCTGGCGCCTAGGATTCACTCCCTCAGCCTCTCTTCTCTCTCTCTCTTCCAGTAACTAAGTAAACATATCATTTTCACACACACACACATAGATAAATAGAGATGCAACAACTCACACTCACACAAACGCATTGGCGCCCCTCAGGCTATTTAAGAGTGACAGCCGTTTAACATAAAAAATAAAAAACTGACAACCAAGAAAAGAAAGCTGATAATTTTATCTGTTTTTTTTCTGCCTCTCCCTCTCCATCAATTTTTTTTGTTTTATCTTTTTTTAAATGGACTAATAGAATATACAAGCAAATCCACGATGAATGAATTTGAATTTGAAAAAATATGGTGGGACTGATCGCACAGCACACAACTTTTTCTTACCTTTGGTAAGCAGGGCCGTTCAAGAATCGATTTTCGATTTTGGAATCGACCTGATATTTTTCAATTCTCGGAATCGATTAATCATTTCTGAAAGTCGATTTTTCATCTCGGTTTTTTAAAAACTTTATAACTTGTGCTTAGGTGATAGTCATATTCAGTAAATATTAAATATATTTATTTATTTATTTATTTATTTTATTATATGATTTATGAACACAAATAATATTTTCATAAAAACATATAACCAAGTATTTAAATTAATAAACACTTGGTTATATGTTTTTCATAATTACTTCATGGACCAACACATGATCATCTGTTTAGAAAAGAATATTCTCTCCAGAAATTGCACGGGATATGGCAGCGAACATTAAAATAAAATAAGAGAATTGAGAATCAAAATAAAACATTAAAATATTAAAATTGAGAAATTAAGAATGCCACATATGTTCACTAGCCGATCTTAGAAAGCGTGTTGATTGGTGTGTTATGTGTAGGTGTTAAAAGAAAGATGAACGTCAATCAATGAAAACGTTACAAACTATATTACCATCGGGTACTAAGTATTGCAAGTAAATCTGGTGTGCTGTGCTTGTCACACCAGATTTTTTTGTGTCGAGATATATTTTGTTTCCGGCGATATATTCAGTGGCGTAGCAAGGATTTTGGCGCCATGGAGCGACTCAACTGCTGGCGCCCCCCCCCCCCTTTCCCTCGAACACCTCATCCCTTGCTTATTATTATTATAATTTCAGATTTTTTATTAAACCTAAAATGCAAATCTCAAATTACTAAAATGATTAAAAAAATTTTTCATATAAAAAAAATTCCTCAGATTTCTTCATCTTCATCTGAAGGCTCAGCATATATAATCTGTGTATAATACCAAAATTTAACCACAATATCCACTACTTTTAAAATTAAATTTGAATAAAACGGGATAATATATTTATTTATCTTTGGCCGTGAATCCTAACGTTTGTCATTTTAAATAAAAAAATGCATAGATTTCTATCAAAAAACAACAGAGCAAAAATTAATTGATTAAAGGATCCAAATAATTTTTTGTTCTACAAAAGGATCAAAATATAGACAAAAAATTAAATTAAAAGTATTATTTATTATATGTGCCCGGCGCCCCCACCCTGCCCTCCGCCCTGGAGCCGCTGCTCCACTCGCTCCTCTGTCGCTACGCCACTGGATATATTAGAATGCAAGATATAAAAATCTGGTGTGACTGGCGCACAGCACACAACTTTCTCTTACCTTCGGTAATCGAAAGTTGTGTACTGTGCTTGTCACACCAGATTTTTGTGTCGACATATATTTAGTTCCCGACAGTACGGAACATTTGAATTCAGATGTAAAATTTATAAGTATGGGAAAATATTTATATTTTGTTACCATGGCAACCATTTCTCCTATCTTCCCTATGAAATACAAGAGTAAAGTGGTCTTCAGAAGATTTCAATCGCAAAATGAGAATATACATTTTAAAGAGCACCTAAAAAATAATTGATTTTTGAATTTTAAAAAAAATCGTTGGAGCAAATTTTGAGAAAATCGAAAAAAACTGAAAAAGTACATCAGTAAAGTACTAGTACTTTTTGACTGATTTTGTTCAAAAGCTTATTTTTCCGGTCCCGGGGGGTGTTTAACTTAAATATAAAATTTCAACCTCGTAGCTCAATTCCTTCATGCTTAAAATTGAACACACACACACCCACCCACCCACCCACACACACACACACACACACACACACAGACAGACCATGTCGCGAAAACCACTTTTTTGGATTCAGGGGACCTCGAAACGTGTATATCCATCAAAATCTCGACATCGAATTTTTGACATGAATCCAATACTTTCTCTCTATATATATATATATATTACATATATACATAGGTAAGAGAAAGTAAAATTGATAAACATGTTAAAATATTTATATTTTGTTACCATGGCTGCCATGCTTCCTCTGTAGAATTAGTGCTTTTTGGCCGATTTTGTTTCGTGTTACATCTAAAGAGGTTACCTAACTTAAATATAAAATTTCAACCTCCTAACTTTTCGTTCTCGAGATATTTTGTTCCCAGATAGACAGACAAACAGACATACTATTTTGCGAAAACCACTTTTTTGGATCCAGGCGACCTTAATACGTGTATACCATCAAAATCTCAACATCGAATTTTTGACAATCCAATACTTTCTCTCTATATATTTCATATATGGACCCTGTTACGCATTAGTGTGTCAAGCGCCAGCTATCGAGTTTTGAGAATATTAACTGTACTATTTTATAAATGAAGCAGAATATTAAATGCAAAACGTTTATTTGTCAAAACCAGGAAATCAATAATAACAATCAACACAATCACCAACACAACCAAATAACAATACATATTTTACTATCACACAACTTCTTTTTTTTTTTTTTTTTTTTAAGACTTGTTCAATCGGTCACTTCTTCTAACCAAGGTGAGAAAAGAAGAATTTCTTCTATAATTTCCGTCAGCTGTCTTAACTATATACGACCGTGGAAATTGTGTTTTTATCAAAATTTCTCCATATAATTTTCTATCTTTAATCCACACCTTATCTCCTTTTTTAAACTCTTCTCTCTCCACGACTCTATGACGTTCATCATAATTTCCCTTCATTTTCATTTTAGTTTCATTTTCCTTAGTTTTCACCAGTTCATGATCAATAATTTGAGGCTTCAACAATTGAGGCATTATTGGCAAGGGTGTCCTTAATTTCTTATTCATCAAAAGTTCAGCTGGCGAAAACCCATTCTGTCCCGGGGTATTTCTGTAGTTGAGCAAAGCTAAATATATATCCTGATTTTTAGATTTCTTCAAAATATTCTTAATTGTTTGTACCCCTCTTTCTGCCTCACCATTGCTCTGATGATAAAAGGGACTACTCGTTGTATGATTAAACCCATAATCATTCGCAAAATTCTTCATAGATTCAGATATAAATTGTGTACCACTATCTGTGACAAGCTCCAAAGGTACCCCAAATCTTGAAAAAACGGATTTAAAAGCATTTATGACTCTTTCTGACGTCATACTACTTAATTCTACTATTTCAATATATCTTGAAAAATAATCAATTATTAAAATATAGCTTTTATTTAAAAAGTGAAAGATATCAGCCCCAACTTTTAACCAAGGGCCTTCTGGAAACTCAGTACATATCATCGGCTCACGTCTTTGAGATTTATTTTCTAAACATCTTGAACAATTTTGAATTTCCTGAGTAATTTGGCTATTCATAAATGGCCACCAAATTGACTGTTTGGCTAATCTATGACACCTAGAAATTCCTTGATGTCCCTGATGTATCTTAGACAACATTTCTTTCTTCATAGAATTCGGAATTACAATTTGATTTCCTCTCATTAAAACTCCTTTACAAATGGCTAAATTCGCCCTCTCCAACCAATAAAGTCTTAACGAATCCGGAACTGAATTTACATCCCAACCTTGTAGACAAGCTTTTCTCACACGAGAAAGAATTTCATCCTCGTTTTGGGCTTTAACAATTTTCTCAATTGCTTTATCATCCTTACATATTTCAAAAATAACACAATCTATCAATAAATTAATATCTTCAAAGATTTCTTCTCTATCAACTCTTTCAACAGGAGATCGAGACAGAGAATCAGCCGTTGCAATTTGCTTTCCTGGGACATGAATTATATTATAGTCAAATCGCATTAAACTCATCCTAAATCGCAAAATCCGGGGCGTTAAAGAATCCAATTCTTTTGTAGCTAAAAGCGATAAAAGTGGTTTGTGGTCTGTTTCAATTGTGAACCGTTTTCCTATTAAATAATTTTGAAAACGACTACATGCCCAAGTAGCTGCCAGCGCCTCCTTTTCAATTTGAGCATAATTTGATTCGGTTCGGCTTAAAGATCGAGATGCATAGGCTATTGGTCTAATGAACCCTGTTTCCTTTTCTCTTTGTAATAAAACGGCTCCCAGTCCATATGAACTCGAATCAGCAGAAACTATTGTTTCATCTTTATAATCATAAAATTTCAAACTAGAAACCTTTTCCAAATCAGATTTTAGAGCTTCAAAAGATTTTTCCTGTATAACATCCCAATTCCACTTGGAATCCTTTTTAAGAAGATCTCTTAATGGTTTCGACTTATCAGCCACATTCGGAATAAATTTGCCTAAATGATTAATCATCCCTAAAAATTGACGAACCTTTGTGATAGAATCAGGCTTAGGAAAATTCTTAATTGCTAACACCTTGCTTTCATCCGGAAAAATTCCAGCCTCACTTACAATGAATCCCAAATACTTTAAAGATTTTTTTAAAATTTCACATTTCTCTATATTCAAAGTTATCCCTTCACTTTGAAGCTTATGAAAAACTTTCTCCAAACGCTGATTATGTTCCTTAACAGAAGAACCCGTAATTAAAATAT
Source organism: Euborellia annulipes (assembly GCA_023213315.1). Lineage (NCBI taxonomy): Eukaryota > Metazoa > Arthropoda > Insecta > Dermaptera > Anisolabididae > Euborellia > Euborellia annulipes. Next base: position 37,211 of record JAKCPI010019424.1, read on the forward strand.
CATCCATATGACAAACAACTCCTTCCATCCCATCTAATATCTGAAACATATATTTTGAAAAAAATTCCGGAGCTGAACATATACCAAATGGCAAACGTTTAAAACAATATCGCCCAAAGGGGGTAATGAAAGTTGTAAAAATTTGCGAATCTTCTGAAAGTGGAATTTGCCAGAATCCTGAATTCGTGTCCAATTTGGAAAAATATTTACAATTTTTTAATAAACCTAATGTCTGCTCTACCGTCGGAAGAATTAATTTCTCTCGTTTTACACTTTTGTTTAATTGGGTTAAATCCACACAAATACGAACATGACCATTTGGTTTTTTTACAACAACCATCCCACTACACCATTCAGTATGTCCATCTACTTTCTTTATAACTCCATTTCTTTCCATTCTCAAAATTTCTTCTTTCACTAGAGGCATCAGAGGAAGAGCAATTCTCCTAGATACATTTAAAGAATAAGGTTTCGCATTTTCATGTAAATTAATTTTATACTCGGTTTTAACTTTACCAAGTCCCGTAAAAAGATTTGGAAATCTTTTCCTGTAAATCTCCTTTTCATCCTTCTCACTAACCTCTTGCACAAATTTTAAAACACCCAATTCCTTACAAGCTCTTCTACTAAGAAGTGGTTCATTAAGATTTTCAATTACATAAATATTCTCCAAAAATGATTTATTTTTATAGCGTAAATTTGCTAAAAATTTCCCAGACACATTCAACATATCTTTACTTGCTGAAAATAGCATTTTATCAACCTTCAATAATTTAGCATTAGGATTAATCATTTTTGAGGGAACCACAGTCACATCTGCTCCCGAATCCACCTTAAAATTAATAGATTTATTCCCCACTTGAACCATAATACGCCAAGGCTTCTCAATTCCAATATCATCCAAATTCTTAATATCACTTATAAAATAGTCTCCTTGGTCTTCTCCATCTGTAACATTATCATAATCATTTATTTCTTCCGAAACTACCTTACTCCGACAACATTTCGAAAAATGTCCCTTTTTGGAACATTTGTAACAAGAAACTCCAAAGGCTGGACAAGACTGACGTGGATGTCTCGTATTACTATTACAAAAGAAACATTTATAGCTCCTATTATTATTATAAAACCTAGAATTATTTGCTTCTTTAAAAACTTTCTTCGCTCCCAATTGATTAATCTCACTTTGAGACTCTTGCGTCTCACCTCTAATAACGTTTTGTTGTTTGTGAATTTTTTCGTGTAATCTTGCTTTATTTATAGCAGACTCTAAATTTGTTTTTGGATCTAATTGCAAAGAAATGGACAACTTCCGATCAAATAACCCAGCAATAAATCTATCACAAACCAACTCTTCCTCTAAATCTCCATAATTACAGGTCTTAACCAGTTTATGTAAATCTGTCTTAAAAGAGTCTACACTTTCATCCTCATTCTGCTTACGCTGATGAAATTTTGCTCTTTCAAAAAGAACATTTCTTTTCCCAATAAAATGAAAATTAAATGCATCACGTACCTTTTCATATTGTTTCATTTCATCATCACTCAATTTAGCACCCAATAAGATGTCTTCAGCAGAATCCCCCATTGTATAAATTAAAATTGAGACCTGTTTCGATTGAGCTTGCATTTCCAAACCAGAGGCTTCTCTATATCTCTCAAATTTTTTAATCCAATTAGGCCATTCATTCGGGGAAGAAAAATCAAAAGAATCAGGCGGCTTAATCTGAAACATTGTATTATAATCCATAACTCCAGAATCTTGACTCTTCTTTTGTCTTCTTTTATTAGGCATAAATCCAGACCACTTCTGACACCATGTACTATTTTATAAATGAAGCAGAATATTAAATGCAAAACGTTTATTTGTCAAAACCAGGAAATCAATAATAACAATCAACACAATCACCAACACAACCAAATAACAATACATATTTTACTATCACACATTAACATTAAAGTTTTTTGTTTTCATTGGATTATATATAATTTTTTTTGTCAATTGTGCAAGTAACATTAAATATAAATTTTTTTAGGACATATTTCATAAAAAATACTATTAATTATAGCATTTGAAACAATATTCCGTGCTTAACTCAGTTTTTAATTTTTTGGCGCTTGACACACTAATGCATAACAGGGACCATATAGGGTAAGAGAAAGTAAAAAAGTAATATAGGGGTCGTCCACATATTACGTAACGCGTTAGGGGGGGAAGGGGTAGTGACAAAATTTTACTAATTGTGACCCGGAGGTAATAAAAAAAAAAATCTGGTGTGACCAGCACGGTGCACAACTTTCTCTTACCCTTCGGTAAGAGAAAGTTGTGCACCGTGCTGGTCACACCAGATTTTTGTGTCGAGATATATTTAGTTTCCGATAGCACCTTAGTTTCAAACTTGCATTTTAAATGTTGACTGCTTCAAATAAACTATGGTTATTTTTCAAAATTTTAATCTCATATTTGGACATTTTATACACAATATAGAATCGTAAATAAATACAAAATTTCATAAGAATTGGAAAAAAAAATTTTAAATGCCTAAAAAGTTCTAAAGGGGACCCCCTTTTGAATCGAAATTAACATACAAATCCCTATAGGAAATTAACATTGTTTCTATGCGAAGATAAGGTGGAAAGGGAATTTAAAAAGAGTAGAGAGAGACGATAATGTTTGCAAGTGAGAGAGAGACATATATGTTTTCTTTGAAACAATTAAAGACACAAATAAATTTAAAATAAATGGGAATTTAAATAATAATTGATTTTTAATCTAATAAAAAGAAAAAGATTTAAATTCCGTTACCATGGCAACCAGTTCTATCTTTCCTATGAAGAACAAGAGTAAAGTGGTCTTCAGAAGATTTCAACGGCAAAATGAGAATATACATTTTAAAGAGCATCTAAAAAATAGTTCATTTATGAATTTTAAAAAAAATCCTTGGAGGGAATTTTGAGAAAATCGAAAAAAACTGAAAAAGTACATCAGTAAAGTACTAGTACTTTTTGGCCGATTTTGTTCAAAAGCTTATTTTGAGCGTGTGGGAAGGTACCTAAGTTAAATATAAAATTTCAATCCGGTAGCTCAATTCCTTCATGCTAAAAATCTGTCCACACATACAGACACACACACACACATACATACACACACACATACACACACAGACCAATTTGCGGGACCCACTTTTTTTGGACTCAGGGGACCTCAAAACATGTATATCCATCAAAATCTCGACATCGAATTTTTGACATGATCGCAATACTTTCTCTCCTATATATTTCATATATAGGCTAAGAGAAAGTAAAAGTCGAATGATTTTCCCAACAGGGAAAAATGAAGTAATTAATTGAGTCACACGGGAAAACTTACTAAAAAAAAAAAAGAATTTTGCATAAGAAATTTTATTGGGAGGTTGGGAGGGGTAGTTCTATGTTGTGACATAATATTTGTAGCGATAAATCAATTTAAGGATCTCAAAAAATTAAATCTGCTCTTATATTAAAAACTAATCCCATGCTAAGGGCAAGTGGTTCAGGCACTGCCCGTCAGATAGCAGCACCATCCATTCGAATGTCTTCGGTAATCGAAAGTTGTGTTCTGTGCTTGTCTCACCAGATTTTTCGTGTCGACATATATTTGGTTTCCACCGATATATTAGAATGCAAGATGTAAAATATATAAGTAAAATCGAGAGAATATTGAAAAGAGAATAATCAATAGCACTATAAAATAAAAATAAATAAATACTAGTCGTTTTAAACGATTAATTATTTGTCTCTCCCATCCAAGAGAGAGTATTATTTATTGTTATTAACAAGTGAAATCATTCTCTTTGGGTCTAATGAAATGAATCTCTTTATTTAATCGATAGATTTGCGATGGAGATAAAAGAATGTTTTTAGAAATTATTTAATTGTTATTCCAAGAATCTCTCGCCGGCGACAATGCCTGGAGGGGGGTGCAGGCGCCACCTCCCCCTCCGCTCGTCGTTTCTAAAGGAAGATTTAATACACGCTATAAAAAAATTAAAAACTCAGCAAATTCAATTGCTTACAACTCACAAACTACGGCCCCAAATTTTATGGGATTTTTTTTAATAAGCTCAGAATTTTATAGACAAAATGCAGTTGAGAATAAAAATTTAAAAAATTTTCATTTTTAATTTCTCTTACCTCTATATATGTTAATATTTGGACAGAGCAAGTTTGGAATCATGTCAAAAATTCGTTGTCGAGATTTTGACGGATATACACGTTTTGAGGTCCCCTGAATCCAAAAAAAGTGGTTTTCGCGACATTGTCTGTCTGTCTCTCTGTCTGTGAAAAAAATATCTCAAGAACGAAAAGAGCTCCGAGGTTAAAATTTTATATTTAAGTTAGGCACCCCCCTGGGACCTGACACGAAGCTTTTAAACAAAATCCACCAAAGAGTACTAGTACTTTACTGATGCACTTTTACAGTTTTTTTCGATTTTCTCTAAATTTGCTCCAACGATATTTTTTTTTTAATTCATAAATCAATTATTTTTTAGATGCTCTTTAAAATGTATATTCTCATTTTGTGATTTTAATATTCTGAAGACCACTTTACTCTTGTACTCCATAGAAAAGATAAGAGAAATGGTTGCTATGGTAACAAAATATAAATATTTTCACACACTTATAAATTTTATATCTTGAATTCTAATATATCGGCGGAAACTAAATATATGTCGACACAAAAAATCTGGTGTGACACGCACAGAACACAACTTTCGATTACCGAAGGTAAGAGAAAGTTGTGTGCTATGCGACAGTCACACCAGATTTTTTACTTTCTCATATACAACACATATTCATTAAAAAATTCGACCTCAAAATTTTGATAATTCTCGTCCTACGGGAGCTTAATTTCTCGAATTATTTATGAGAAATTAAAAACACTAGGTGGTAAGTCTCAATGATTTATAAAAATTATCATTTTCAACACCTCATTTCATTCACAAGAATGTCAAAGTGTTAAAAATGTTAATTTTTTTTTTTATAAATTTTTATAAATCACCTAGTGTTTTTAATTTCTCATAAATCTGGTGTGACAAGCACAGAATACAACTTTCTCTTGTCGAAGTGTAAGAGAAAGTAGTGTGCTGTGCGACTAGTCATACCAGATTTTTTTAATTTTAATACAGTATTATTACATCATCAACGAGAATGTTTATTTTTGATTTGGTTATATGTTAGAAGTTAGCAGCACGATATGTAAATAATTTACAAGGGGAAACAACAAAATACTGTATGCTTACAGTTAGCTATTCAATGAATTGGCTACCAATCAATTGAAAGAATGAATGGGGTTTAAACGGCCTCAGATGCCGAAAAAGATCTTAAAAAAGCTAAGGGATTAAGTTGGTGAGAGCATGAAGCTAAGGGATTAATTTCATAATCATTAATTTCTTTTTTTTATTTCATTTAAGGTCTTTCTCGGCATCGAAGACCCCGTTCTTATTTATTTAAATTGATTAAATAAATTTTTGTCGCAGGAGACAGGATGCGAACCCGTTAAAATTTTCATTTTTAATTTCTCTTATCTCTATATATGTTAATATTTGGACAGAGAAAGTATGGATTCATGTCAAAAATTCGTTGTCGAGATTTTGACGGATATACACGTTTTGAGGTCCCCTGAATTCAAAAAAGTGGTTTTCGCGACATTGTCTGTCTGTCTCTCTGTCTGTGAACAAAATATCTCAAGAACGAAAAGAGCTCCGAGGTTAAAATTTTATATTTAAGTTAGGCACCCCCATGGGACGTAACACGAAGCTTTTGAACCAAATCGCCCAAAGAGTACTAGTACTTTACTGATGCACTTTTACAGTTTTTTTCGATTTTCTCAAAATTCGCTTCAACGTTTTTTTTTTTTTTAATTCATAAATCAATTATTTTTTAGATGCTCTTTAAAATGTATATTCTCATTTTGTCATTGTAATATTCTGAAGACCACTTTACTCTTGTACTTCAGAGGAGAGATAGGATAAATGGTTGCCATGTTTATACAAAATATAAATAATTTCCCATACTTATAAATCTTACATCTGTATTCAAATGATCCGTACTGTCGGGACCTAAATATATGTGACACAAAATATCTGATGTGACAAGCACAGAACACAACTTTCATTTACCGAAGGTAAGAGAAAGTTTTGTGCTGTGCGACCAGTCACACCAGATTTTTAAGCTAAACTTTCGATTTTAAATAATTTTTATAACAGATACAGCCTGTACAGTACAAATATTTTTTCTGTTAGTTTAGGCTTTCATTAATCAAAAGAATTTAATTTTTAGTTTTACTAAATATTTTTTATTATATATCATTTTTTCCGGTAGAAATCCTAATTTCTGAATATATAAAAGAAAAAATATATTGCCCCCGACCTAAAGAGCTCCCCCCCCCCCTCTAATGGTCTGATGTTCACAAAAAGCTTTTCAGTTCTTGGCCTCTACTTCTATTTTATGTAGGCTATGCAAAATTTCAAAATTATTGGAAAAATAGTTTCTGGGTTTTCATTATTGAAAAAATTACCCCAGAAACACACACACAGGCATCATTCCGAAAACTACTCAAATTGATTGTGGCATCCCCAAAATGCATTTGGGCAGCCTCAGTTCAATTTCGATTTTTGTTACTATAACATTAACTTTACCTACCCAACCTACGGATGGTGGGCAAAGTTGAGAAATCTGTTTTTAAAAATAAACATTAATTTGATATAATTTTCAGTAGTTTTTACTTTCTCTTACCCTATATATGAAATATATAGAGAGAGAAAGTATTGCGATCATGTCAAAAATTCGATGTCGAGATTGTGATGGATATTCATGTTTCTACTCGTTTTAAATTCATTTTCCGCCCATAGGCTCTATGTTAATTTCCTATAGGGATTTGTATGTTAATTTCGATTCAAAAGGGGGTCCCCTTTGGAACTTTTTAGGCATTTAAAATTTTTTTTTTCCAATTCTTATGAAATTTTGTATTTATTTACGAATCTATATTGTGTATAAAATGTCCAAATATGAGATTAAAATTTTGAAAAATAACCATAGTTTATTTGAAGCAGTCAACATTTAAAATGCAAGTTTGAAACTAAGGTGCTATCGGAAACTAAATATATCTCGACACAAAAAATCTGGTGTGACCAGCACGGTGCACAACTTTCTCTTACCGAAGGGTAAGAGAAAGTTGTGTGCTGTGTGCCAGTCACACCAGATTTTTAAATTTGTATTATATTTTTTAGATAAATAATTTTCTCAATTGTTCTATTGTGGAAAACAAAAACAAAAAAAAAAAAAAAATATAAAAACTCTGAATTTATATTTTTTTAATTTTTCTTCCCTAAAATTTCTTCTATTAGGCCCTTACATAGTTTTTTTTGTCTGGTATAACATTTGAATGGATGGTGCTGCTATCTGACGGCGATTCCCTGAATCACTTGCAACACATTTGCGATTAGATTTCAATTGAGAAAATATTGGACTTTCCAGGCCCACCGGAGGATAGCTGGTCCCCCCCCAGCCAAATTCTCTAGTTACGCCCATGGTGGTCTTCAAACAATTTTGAAAGCAAAATGAGAACAGCATCAAAAAAATAATTGATTTTTGAATTTTAAGAGAAAGTAAAAATCAATATGTCAAAATAAATTTGGAAAATCGATTTTTAATCATTTTCAGAACGTTTTGAGACTAAAATTTCATTGTTTTTGCTTGAATATTTTATATACTAAATTATTCAATCAATATCAAGGCCTAAATATTCCATCCCTTTAGACCTTTAGTTCAGTGCTTGTTAAACTTTTTGGTCCCGTTGGGAACAAAATAAATATCTCACGCCCCCCCCCTATTTTTCTTTTTTTTACATTCTCTTGCCTATGGGTGTTCAATTTTAAGCAAGAAGAAATTGAGCTAGGAGGGTAAAATTTTATATTTAAGTTAGACACCCCCCTGAGGCGTGTAAATAAGCTTTTGATCCAAATCAGCCAAAAAGTACTAGTACTTTACTGATGTAGTTTTTCAGTTTTTTTTTTCGATTTTCTCAAAATTTGCTTTAACGATTTTTTTTTTTAATTAATAAATCAATTATTTTTTAGATGCTCTTTAAAATGTATATTCTCATTTTGCCGTTCAAATCTTCTGAAGACCACTTTACTCTTGTTCTTCATAGGAAAGATAGGTGAAATGGATGGCATGGTAACAGAATTTGAATCTTTTACTTTTTAGATTAAAATTCATATAAATCAATTATCAAATTGATGATATAGGTAGAAAATAATTTATAAGTCCTTTTATTCTTATAGTTCAATAAAGTTTCGAATAAAATTTTATAAAAGCATAATAAGATCAATTTGTCAATTATTTCAAATGATGGGAGAGCATCAATTTGTTTTTTCTAATTCGATCTGCGCCCAGAGTGCAGCCAGGGAGCCTCGCTTCACTCTCGTCTAGGCTTTTCTTCACGCGCACATTCGCTTTTCAAAAAGTCGCTATATCTCTCTTATTTTTCGTTGGATTTGTGGAAAAATGCAAAACTGGTCTTTTCAATCAATTATAAAGCTATAGACATTTTTTTTATTTAACTACGACCACATAAAATGGGGGTTTATTAATTGCCTTTTACATCTTAAAATTTTAACTGCTTCTTTCATTTTCTAATTATCCTAATTTATTGTTTTTTAATTAAATAAACACATTCAGGCCTTGATATTGATTGAATAACTTAGTATATAAAATATTCAAGCAAACACAATGAAATTTTAGTCTCAAAACGTTCTGAAAATGATTAAAAATCGATTTTCCAAATTTATTTTGACATAAGCTTAATAATTTTTACTTTCTCTTAAAATTCAAAAATCAATTATTTTTTTGATGCTGTTCTCATTTTGCTTTCAAAATTGTTTGAAGGCCACCATGGGCGTAACTAGAGAATTTGGTTGGGGGGGGGGGGGGGCATGGGACCAGCCATCCTCCGGAGGGCCTGGTATTTTCTCAATTTTTCTTGGGACAAGGGCTTTCTGGGGGGGGAAGACCCCCGGCACCCCCTAGTTACGTCCATGCAGGTGTGGTCAAACTTTTATCCATGAAGGGACTTTTGTTTAAAAATGAGGTTTTTCGAGCAAAAACCCAATTTTAGAGTTAATTACTCGGGATTTTTTTTTATTCATTCGATTAGAGGTTTTCTTCCCGCACAAATTGACATCACATTTTGTCTGATCTGATTAGCCGTTCGGAATCCTCAGGGGTATACCTGGTAAACTTTCAAATTAGAATTTCCCGCAGCGTGGTAAAATGAAATGATAGGAAAAAAATAAACGGAGAAATCTTTAGCTGAAGAATCATTTTTTCTAACCGTATATTCAACATAATTATATCTCTTAAGACAGAGGAGATATTCAAGCCGATAAACTTTTTCGTGCATACCATCCTAACAAGGGCGGATACAAGGGGGTATAGGGTTAATTACTCCCCCCCCCCCCCCGATTTTTGAAAAAAATACTTTTTTTTCGAAAAAAAATTTATTTTTAATGTAAAATTTTAAAAATTAATACTTAAAAATTTGATTTTTATTTATATTCTGGCAAACAAGTACAGAATGCGCCTTTAAAAGTTTATCAAGAAAATATGTATAGGAGGACGACCAGGACTGTTGGGGCTTAGATTAGTTTGGAAGTAGAAATTAAAAAAAGTAGTTTTTATTTTTTTTCACCCCCTCCGACGGGGGCCACCCTAATATTATATATCATTGGATTCAGCTTTTAATTCTCTATCAAAGGCAATTTTTTTTGTTTGGGCACCTGCCTTGTTTATGGAGTTATAACTTGTTGCTAAGTCATCTGACTAAATTATTGCAGTTTTTATTTTTTTACCCCCTCCTACGGGGGCCACCCCATTCGTCTATATATCATTGGATTCGGCGTTAAATTCTCTATTTACTGCTATTATTTTGGTTTGGGCGCCTCGCCTTGTTTAGGAGTTATTAATTTTTTTTTTAGTCACTGATTAAATCAGCAATTTGACTTTTGTCACCCCCTCCGACTGGGGCTACCCCATTCGTCTATATATCATTGGATTCGTCTTTTAATTCTCTATCAAGTGCAATTTTTTTTGTTTGGGCACCTCGCCTTGTTTAGGAGTAATTAATTTTTTTTTTAAGTCATCTGATTAAAAAAAGCAGTTTTTATTTTTTTTTTACCCCCTCCTACGGGGGCCACCCTATTAATATATATATCATTCTATTCAGATTTTAATCCTCTATTTAGCCTAATTTTTTTTCGTTTGGGCCCCTCTTTTAGTTTAGGAGTTATTTATTTTTTTCTATATCTTAATTTTATTTATATTCACTGGTTTTATCTTAATTTTAATTATATATTTCGATTCAGCATTTAATTCTGTGTATGTATGCTAATTTTCATCCCTATACATCCACTAATTAAGGAGATATCAATTAATTTGTAATAAATAATATTTTAACATTAGTTAACATGGCCTGCGCGTCTGTTAATGCGACGTTGCCATTTAAAAATCGGCCGCCAGAAATTGGCCGCTAGCTTCACCGTGCTTTGAATTCTTTATAGATAAATATGCAGCTATTTCTTCATTTTTTAAATTTAAATAATTTTTTCATTTAGTGATTAAAGATTTTTAATTCTCTTTTTTATATATAAATATTTTATTTAGTCATGTACGCTATATACTGTATTTGAGTTGAATTCTGATCAGGGAGAGAGCTGTGCGTCTGGTCCCACCATAGAAAGAACTAGAACATTACAGATGAGTTAGGAAAAACCCATTTGAATATGTTTTACAAGGGAATCACAAAGAACTAGTCATTTCAAATGAACGAGAATCATTCACTTCTCTTATTCAATGTATTAATTCCTTTTCGTTTTGAAATATTCATCGAGGAGAAAGAGACAGAAGATTATGAGTGGAAGTGAGACAAAGATAGCTACTTAAAAGATCTGTTTTCTGCTCGAAGACCAGCCGACATCAAGCCAAACAATCGAGTGACGTCATTTCCCAGAATCAATTAAAAAGATAAAAACAAAATAGTAATAAAATTATTCCAGGAAATTTAAAAAAATATATTTTAAAATAATGCTTTTATAATATTCTTTTTTAAATAAATTATTATTAATTAATAAATCTTATTTTTAAAAAAAGAATTTTTTTAATTATTCAGGTTGGATTCGTTTTTCATGTGAAGGGTTACCAAAGTTTTTTTTTTTGTTTATTTATGTTTAACCAGAGTAATCTCGATAACGCAAAGTTGATATTGATATATCTTAAAAACCACTAAGTCGATTTGAATGCGGTTTTTTGCAAACGATAAAGAATGTCCGGGACTCGTAGCTTCTCGTGCATGGGTTCGCTTCCCGACTAAAGCAAAAAAAAATTTATTTCATTTGAAATGGTTACCTTCAATTTGAATCAAGATGCAAAACTTATAAGTATGGGAAAATATTTATATTTTGTTCTCAAAAAGTTTAACAAGCACTGAACTAAAGGTCTAAAGGGATGGATTTTATTATTTAATATATTTATGAGAAAAAGCATCTCTTTGATTGAAGACAAAATATTTTGAAATTTTTTTTTTTTTTTTTTTTTCAAAGGATTGAATTCTTTATAGATAAATATGCAGACTTCAGTGGCGTACCGAGGGGGTGGCGGAGGGGGCGGTCCGCCCCAGGCCCCGAGCCGGCTTAGGCCCCCATATATTTATAAAAAAAAAAGAAATTTAATCAAAATTTCTCTTTGAGAGGCCCCGGGGCCCTCAGGGCTCAAGTAAAAAAGGAAAAAATTTAGATAAAAAAAACAACAAAATTTAATGAAAATTTCTTTTTTAGAGGTTCTGACCCCTTGGGGTTCAGGGATATACGGTATTTTAAAAATATTTTTGTGTATGGAGGAGAAGGATATTTAAAGATGAGCAACCCCCCAAAAAAAAAATCCAATATAAGGCCTCCTCTTCTAGTGCCGCCCCAGGCCCCCAACTGCCTCGGTACGCCTCTGGCAGACTTTTATTCTTATAGTTAAAAAAAGTTTCGAATAAAATTTTATAAAAGCATAAAAAGATCAAGAAATCAATCAATTTATTATTATTAATTATTTCAAATGATAGGAGAGCATCAATTTGTTTTTTCTAAATCGATCTGCGCCCAGAGTGCAGGCAGGGAGACTCGCTTCACTCTTGTCTAGGCTTTTTTTCTAGCGCACAATCGCTTTTTAAAAAGTTGCTATATATCTCTTATTCTTCGTTGGATTTGTGGAAAAATGCAAAACTGGTCTTTTCAATCAATTATAAAGCTATAGACATTATTTTTATTTAACTACTACCACATAAAATAAGGGTTTATTAATTGCCTTTTACATCTTCAAATTTAAACTGCCGCCTTCATTTTCTAATTATACTAATTTATTGTTTTTTAATTAAATAAACACATTTAGGCCTTGATATTGATTGAATAACTTAGTATATAAAATATTCAAGCAAAAACAATCAAATTTTAGTCTCAAAACGTTCTGAAAATGATTAAAAATCGATTTTCCAAATATATTTTGACATAGTAATTTTTAGCTAAATATTTTTCGAGATCTATATATTTGAATAAGATAATAGTATTCAAAATACCTCGATTCGGACTTAACTAGTCATAGATATATTTAACAAGACTGTGAGTGTTTCTTATTGATGAGGCAATGGATAGCACGCCTATGCCCCGGAAAGGCGGAGATCCTGGGTTCGATTCCCGGGGGCCAAGGGATGTTTGGCCTCATCATTAAGAAACACTCACAGTCTTGTTAAATAGTAATTTTTACTTTCTCTTAAATAATAAATAAGAAATTATATATAATATTTAAGATATTATATACATCGCGTATGTGAGCAGCGAAATTTATATAATTAAATATTTATTCCATCCTGTTAAAATTCAAAAATCAATTATTTTTTAGATGCTGCTTCTCATTTTGCTCTCAAAATTGTCCCGCCAGCTGGCTTCGGGCGCCGCCTGCGGCGGACCCTCGCCTTTTCTTAATTATGAAAAGAAAATTATTATTACTAACAACTAAGTATTCCAGTCCAGTGCCTGCTTGAGGATTTGTTTACCATCATAGAATACACAACTGCAAAGAATACTTAAATATTTCTCTATACATTTCCTATGGGAGAAATCGTAACTTTAAGAATTAATAACTCGAAAAGTTATAGGAATTTTCGGGACCCGAGTATTTTTCCGGGATCTCTCCATAACGTCCTCTATAAGACTGCAAAATTTTGTTTCGAAATTCCAACGGGAAGTTGGTCAAACAGAGCGTGACAGACGGACAGACGGACGGACAGACAGACAGACAGACAGACGGACACTCCGCAATTATTATATATAGATAGATTCAAGATGTAAAATATTTATATTTTTGTTACCATAGCAAACATTTCTCCTATCCTTCCTATGAAGTACAAGAGTAAAGTGTGGTTCAGAAGACTTGAATGGCAAAATGAGAATATCCATTTTAAAGAGCATCTAATAAATAATTGATTTTTTGAATTTTAATCAAAATCGTTGGTGCGAATTTTGAGAAAATCGAAAAAAAATACTGAAAAAATACATCAGTAAAGTACTAGTACTTTTAGGCCGATTTGATTAAGCTTATTTACAAGCCGTAGGGGGATGCTTAACTTAAATATAAAATTGCAACCTCTTAGCTCAATTCCTTCATACTTTACCAAATTGAACACAAACAGACAGACATACAGACAGACCATGTTGCGAAAACTACTTTTTTTGGATTCAGGATCCTCAAAACGTGTATATCCATGGGCGTACCCAGCGGGGAGCGGGGGAGGAGGCTGCCCCCGCCTAGCAGCAAAAAAAATTAAATTTTATAAAGTGATGAAACGAAACAAAATTGGTGGATGGCGACGGGGAATGATTTTTTTTGTTAGGACTCTATATAAAAAATAGCTATGTCACAATCTGGACGACCATGATCTGCCCCTCT
>JAKCPI010019425.1:0-12832 GCA_023213315.1 Euborellia annulipes
TCTTACAAGTAAAGTAACCCAAACATGAAATTCCGATTTCATTGAAACTTGGTACAATTAAATAAATGATAAATGTATATTTAAATTTGAAAAATTTCGACCAATGAATGAACAGTTTATTTTAAAAAATTTTTTAAAAAAATTATTCTTGAAAATCAGTACAATAGTGAAAATCTGGAAAATTTAAAAAAAGTGTTTCAAATTTCAAGTTAGACTCATATTCCAATATTGAATTCAAGTGATTCCATACAATTGATAATTATGCCTTAAAATGAATAATTAATATTCTAGCATTAGGTTTTCTATCTAGCATCTCAACAATAGTATTAATGACCATTCAAAACACTTTGTAGCTAAAGAAATCTATCTTGTTTAAAAATTTTCAAAAACTGTTGCAAAACTGGACGAAGACAGAGATCTATTTTCTTTTATAATATAATTTTGAAATAGAACTAGGTGTCCCGTAAGTGTGGGCCTTCTCCTTTCTTCATGCGCCCCCGTTACCTCAGAGCCTACACCAAACCCATTAATTTCTCTTATCTGACTATACCCCTTCAATAACATTATCAAGCTGAAAAGTTTTCAAAATCCAACAATCAATTCACTCAACAAACAGCTAAAACACTTTCAAAACAACTTGAAATTGAAAATCTACCTGTTTTAAAAATTCAAAAATTAATTTTTTTAAAAGCTCTCTTATTTTATTGGTCGAATTTTTTCTCGTTTAATGCATATTTATATTAGTTGTTTAATTGTACAAAGTTTCATTGAAATCGGAATTTCATGTTTGGGTTACTTTACTTGTGAGTCATAGCACTGTGGTGCTGTGTGCTAGGGACAGGTCCAAGTTTTTGACACAATTTTTGAAACAATTATACAGTAGCTTGCAATATTTATTTAAATAAAAATGTTATTTAAACATTTTTCAAAATTTCTTAAACATAGGGTTACCATAATTTATTGAGGCCAGACCTTGACTGAGGACTTCCGGAGAGGTCTGGGGGTATGTAAAATTTTTTGAAAATTAGACACTGAAATCTGCGTTTTTAGTTATCCTGAGACGGGAAAAATATCAAACTTGCTTTGAGCTTAAAGGGCCCGGGCCCCCTCAGGAAAAAATTACAAAAAAATCATTTTTTTTAATTGAAATTTCAACTCATTTCAATTGTTTTTCCTTATTAGAATTTTAGGGTTGGAGGGCCCCCTCAGAGGGCCCGTGCCCCGGGGATATAGCCCCCTGCCCCCCCCCTGTCTGCGGCTCTGGCTAGGGATCAGATGTTTGCATGCTGTCTCATGCGTTAAAAATTAAAATATTAAAATGTGTATTCTACTTTTAATTTTCTCTCTCGGCGGCTGATGTCATTTTGGGGCTTAATGAATAAATACATTGCCCCTCAAAAATAGAGGAACAACACTTTGTTTCTTCCAAGAAGACCTATCGACGCTCTAATTAGCAAAGTTTCTAACTCCATTTTTTTTTTTTTTCGAAAATCATTTTTTTGTATTTTCTGTTGAAAAATATCATTCTCCTTATGCCCTGAACTGGGTAAGAGGGTAATTCAAATTTTTCAGTTCGAAAAGTTACCTCACTTTTTCGTCTTTAACAGTGGCTCTAACAATGACAATGAAATGTTTTTTTTGGCTCTCCTGAAAAATAAACAAAAATGGAGTTAGGCACTTTGCTAATTAGAACGTCGATATTCTAATCTATCTTAATGATAGGCCTACTGTACTGGTAGTTTATTAAACTTTTAATTTAACACAAAATATCATTTCAGTTTTGCCCCATCAGGCACAGTTTTAGAGATATAGAGAAAAAAAAGATTTTAATAGAAAAAAAGCGTTGTAATATGCTCTAAAATGGCTTTTATTTAGAATGTTCAAAATATTTTTAACGCGACACACCGTAAAAATATGCAGATATTTATATTACATATAAATTTAAAGTTTCATCCCGATCGGAGGTCATTTAGACGTACCGCAAACGGCTTAAAGTTTAGAAAAAGCGAAGTTTTTAAGTTTTTTTTTTGCTTTGGTCACCCCTAATACAATTTTAGATATCCCTCAATGAAAAAAAACATATATTTAAGATATTCTATAGTTCTTTGGCTTTCTAAAAATAATTTATTCGTAAAAATCTGTTAATTATTAACGAAATTATTAACAAAAACGTCAGCAAAGAAAAACACAAGTACACTCACTGGTCGGAAAAAATGAACTTATCTTTTACAACTATAAAGAAAGATATGAGATTCAAAAATTTTTTTTTTAATAATATTTAAAAAAGTTAGTCCCATGACCCATTGCTCAGAAAGGATACATTAGCCTCTCGTAGGTTCGCTTTTTAATTCATTTGAAGTCCATTTTTTTCGACCAGTGAGTGTACTTGTGTTTTTTCTTTGGTGACGTTTTTGTTTATAATTTCGTTAATAATTAACAGATCTTTATGAATGAATGCTTTTTAGAAAGCCAAAGAACTATAGAATATCGTAAATATATATTTTTTGTATTCAGGGTTAACTAAAATTGTATTAGGGGTGACCAAAAGCAAAAAAATCTTAAAAATTTCGATTTTTCTAAACTTTAAACCGTTTGCGGCACGTCTAATTGACCTCCGATTCGGATGAAACTTAAAATTTATATGTATTCTAAATACCTGAATATTTTTACGGGATCTCGCGTTAAAAATAAAAGCCGTTGTAGAGCATATTTTCTATTAAAATCTTTTTTTCTCTATATCTCTAAAACTGTGCCTGATGGAAAAATTCTAACTACATATCTGAATTCAGAATGAAAAAATGCACTAGGTTCACTAATAAGATATCTTGTGAAAAAAACCTTGTCGACTAGTGTTATTACAATTTAAATAAAACAAAGACAAAAATGTCGATATTCAATTTGTGAGACAAATCAACATAATCTCGATATGTTTAGTTGGATATTAATTACAAATTTAGTTTTTATAAGAATTTTCAATAAAATAGGCAGAGAAAAACTGAAATGAAAAGATAATTTTAGAAATTTGGCGTTAATAAAAATCTTTCGACATTTTTATCTTTGATTTCTTTAAATAGTAACTATTTATTAAAAGAATATGGATTTGTGTTAAATTTATTTTGAAAATGATAGATTATAATAGGTCTTCTTAAGAAGAACAAATGGTTCCACTATTTTGACTCTCACTGTATTTATTAAAATTTCACTGGTCCAATGGCGATCTCTGGATCGACTGTCCCTAAGCACAGGAAGCAGGGATAGTTGTGTTGTTAGTCTGTTGCTTCAAAACAAAGATAATATTTTGATGTCTCTACAAATCATCCATCGATGTTGAAAAAAAACTGAATATGATTTTTTAAACTATTTCTTACAGTTTTCCGATTCTTATGAAATTTAACTATCAACAATATCGATGGATTATTTGTGGATACATCAAAATACTAACTTCTTGTGAAGCGACAGACAACACACAGCTATCCATTCACCCTGTGCTAGTGGGACCAGTCGACAAGAGGATCGCCATTGGACTAAAAACTAACTGGCAATAACGAGGTACCTTGGCCCCCGGGGAAAAATAAGCTTAAAAGTTAATTTCATCCTCTCCCATATTGAAAGTTTTCCCGAAGATTTAGGAGCTTGTAGGGAAGAGCAGAGTGAAAGATTTCACCAAGAACTTCAAGAAATTGAAAAACGATACCAAGGTAGATGACAACATGCTAACTGATACATTTTGGATGCCCTGACTGGAAACGGAAGAACGAAAGTGAAAGCGGGCTCCTAGGAACATCCAAAAAACGAAGAAAAGATTTTGCCACACAAAAAGAGCATATCTAGAGTTAGAGTGTTTAATATATTATTAAAAAAAGACCTTTTTGATTGAATTATGCATAGTTAATTGTATTTAATAAAATATTTATAACTTACTATTTTTATATCGCTGTTTGTCTGAAAATTACCCATGTTTTGTGAAAAAACTGTACATGGTGGAGGAAGTGGTGATCAGTTTAAAAAATGAGGCTGATGGAGGCGCATAGGATTAATAAAATAAAGTAAAACTGTAATTTATATGTATAATAAATCCGGCAAATAAAATATAGTTCTACTTTAATACTTTACTTTCTCTTATCAACAAAGTTCTACTTTATTTTATAAATTGAAGAGATGAAGTGGCTGTTATATTTGACAATAAGAGGATAAAGGGAAGCAGCCAGGTAGGTAGTCTCCACGAAATGAAACTTCTATTGAGGAAACAGTTTCGGTTTTAATGAAATATAACCATCATCAGTCCATTTTGAGAGTGTGAGCTCAAATGATAAAGCATTGAGTCATATTGTGGAGTTGTCAGTAGATGTGTATTATACATAAATTATTTGTATAAAATACAAGGCAATGCAATCAGCTTATACGAAGCGCCAAGTTTGAGATACAAAATTAATTAATTATCAAAAACAATTTTGTATCTCAAACTTGGCGCTTCGTATAAGCTGATTGCATTGCCTTGTATTTTATACAAATAATTTATGTATAATACACATCTACTGACAACTCCGCAATATGACTCAATGCTTTGTCATTTGAGCTCACACTCTCAAAATGGACTGATGATGGTTATATTTCATTAAAACCGAAACTGTTTCCTCAATAGAGAGTTTCATTTCGTGGAGACTAACTGTCTGGCTGCTTGCTCCTGTATCCTCTTATTATTATTTTATAAATCCCATGCGCCTCCATCTGCCTCATTTTTTGAGCACAATAGGCCTAAACCTCCAATTTCTTTAGTAAAAAGAAAATATTTTGAAAATACTTAGTATCCGATGTTAATATAGTTTGTAACGTTTTCATTGATTGACTTTCATCTTTCTTTTAACACCTACACATAACACACCAATCAACACGCTTTCTAAGATCGGTTAGTGAACATATGTGGCATTCTTAATTCCTCAATTTTAATATTTTATTTTGATACTCACCTTTCATATTTTATTTTAATATTCGGTGCCATATCACGTGCAATTTCTGGATAGGCTAGATTATTTTTTTATCTCAGATAGCTAATTATGTGTGAAAAAACTCATTTCTTTTTAACTCGAAGGTTAAGCATGTCCTTGTTTACTATATGGATGATTTGCTATTGGTCGGATAAGTTTGCTATTTGACTAAAAGTAAAGCAACCGGCCCTTAATATAACTAAAAAATTTAAAAAAAAAAAAAAATTCCACAGCAAGGGGACGTTTCGAATTGTTGGAAACGTTATTATTTTTCCCCACTCTTTTTTATTAGTTACTTAATCATAAAATGTTTAGTTAGTGAGTTATCATTGACTAATTGACCTTGTATTTAGTATGGATGGTTTAGTATTAAAAAAAAATAGATAGAAAGGTTTTCATCCTCGAATAATTGTACGTGATATAATACATCCTCTATTGCTCTAATGGAAATCAAAAAATAAAATATATGAATAATTAATCAAAGTTATTTCTAGTCAATTTCCTAATGAAATCGTCATATGATAAAAATAAGCAAAGCAAACGGACTCTGTTTCAAAATAGTTATCTGTCAGTGTGTGTGTGTGTGTGTTGTATTAGAAAAGAGTATAGAAAGAGAGAAGAGAGATGTTTTATTTCTTGCTTGTGGCGTGGGTGGGATGCGAAAAAGTCTTCCCTTATCATCTAGGGATGCTAAGGGCCTGGCTTCTGGCCCCAGACAGACAGGTATCTGGCCTCTAGCCTCTGGCCTCTGCCTCTGCCTCTGGCTCACCAAGTATTAATAGCTTTATAAAAGCCGAGGAAATGGATTACCAACTTCTCTCTGAAATATATTTATGAGAGCTTATATTTTATTTCCCAAATGGATTGATATCTAAATGTTCCTTGTCTCTCCCCCCCCCCCTTCCTCTCTCCCTGCCAACAAAAAAAAAACATATGGGAAAAAGTAGAGAGGGCAGCAAATCAAAATTAGAGACCATTCTATACACACTATAAAAAGATTAGAATAATTTATTATTATTTCGGCTTTTTTTTCTTATTTAATTCTATTTTCAATATAGCCCAAACCTTGTTTTTAGAACCCCAGTGCAATTAAAAGCTTTTAAAAGATTCGACCAAAAATACTAGTACTTTACTGATGTACTTTTTCAGTTTTTTTCGATTTTCTCAAAATTCGCTCCAAAGATTTTGATTAAAATTCAAAAATCAATTATTTTTTAGATTCTCTTTAAAATGTATATTCTCATTTTGCCATTGAAATCTTCTGAAGACCACTTTACTCTTGTATTTCATAGGAAAGATAGGAGAAATGGTTGCCATGGGAACAAAATATAAATATTTTCCCATTCTTATAAATTTTACATCAGCCCTCGGGGCTTGGCGTAGAGGTTAGCGTGCTAACCTCGTATACCGAACGTCGCGGGTTCGGACCCCAGGCAGTCCGATGATTTTATTTAAGCCAATTGGATACCAAATGGCTTAAATAAGAATGCCTGGACGCCATATATGTATATTAAATCAATAACGGTTATCGTAAATGTCTTAAATGGCCTAAGTTGCCGAAAAGACAGTGTGAATGTCTGTGTGAGTGTGAGTGTGAATGTTAAAAAAAAAAAATTTACATCTTGAATTCTAATATATCGGCTTGAACTAAATATATCTCGACACGAAAAATCTGGTGTGACAAGCACAGAATACAACTTTCGATCACCGAAGGTAAGAGAAATTTGTGAGCTGTGCGACAGACAGCAAACCACTCAAAAAAATATGGCTAATGTTAAAACATGTCTAATTAGGAGTGTGTTGACACATGAGATGAATATCTTTTCCAAAACCAACAATTTTCAAATCTCAACAAACAAATCTCCAACTTGTTCTTATTTATTTATTTTTTTTCGCATGTTTTTATTGGTTGCATATGATCTCTGGTCTTTGAATTGAATGCAAAAATAAATAATTTTCATGACAATTCAAAAAATTGCGTAAAATGACTTGGCGAGGCGTGGGTGGCTTGTTAAAGCAAGACGGGGACAGGCATCTTGATCTGCTCTAAAACCCTACTGTAAGCAGCAGAATAAGAGCATATTTTATAAAGAATATTTTTATGAAATTTGGCTTCAACTCGATAATTTTTTTTTTTTTTTTTAAACACTCACACTTTTTTCTCATTCACTCTCACATTCACACACACATTCACACAGCCTTTTCGGCAACTTAGGCCATTTAAGACTTTTACGATATCCGTTAATGATAAATATTCATATATGGGGTCCAGGCATTCTTATTTAAGCCATCTGGTATCCAGATGGCTTAAATAAAATCATCGGACTGCCTGGGGTCCGAACCCGCGACGTTTGGTAAATGAGGTTAGCACGCTAACCTCGACGCCAAGCCCCGTGGGCAACTCGATAATTAAAAACGTGTATTTCAGTTGTATCCAAGGTGACTGGAACAATTTATATCAATTTTGTGTATTTCTATGGATACTATTTTACAATTTAACGTTCGAGGATACGACAACTCGAATTGAATTGAGTATATTAAGTTGGGAAAAAACTTTGTTAGATCAATTATCCGCTGTAATAATTTTAAGAAACATCATGGAAATCAGTGAGTGAGTACAAATTAATAATATTCTTAGATCGAATGCTGAGGCAAAGAGTCTCTTGCTTGCAATTAAAGGGAAGGGAGATTAAGATACAGTCTCTGGCAAAAGTGGAGTCTAGAAATAAATTAATTTTTTCTATTTCTTTTCTAGTATAATCGACCTCACAATCATGATATGCGTCATCCTTCATATCATCCTGGACATGTATTTATTTTTGGGTTCATCTTTTCATACCATTGGGGCGGGGGGGGGGTTTGAAGGCGAGTGGCCTTTGGGCTTTGATTGCCCTTTTCTTAAAAAACCCACGAATTAATATTTGCGTGGAAATGCTGCTTTGGAGATGATGGAAATGAATTGGAAACGAGAAGAGAATTTGCATCCCTCACCTCCACAAACCTCTGATGAATGCATCAACACTTTGTGCAAAAATAAACAATACCAAACATCAAAGATTGTACTATAAATGTAAATGAAATAAAGATTTCTTCAACTGGCACTTGCATTTTTATAAGAGCTATTAAATATACAAAGCGCTATTTTGTTAAATTCTTAATCTTACCTCGGGCTTGGTGTAGTTGGTAGCGCGCCTGCCTTGTATACCAAGGGTCGAGGGTCCGGATCCCAGGAAGTCCGAAAATTTTATTTAAGCCATTTGGATACCAAATGGTTTGGAAATAAGAAAGCCTGGATCCCCAAATAGATATACTAAACATACGAGTATCCTTTAAAGTCTTAAATGGCCTAAGTTGCCAAAAACACTGTGTGAATATGAGTGTGAATGGGAATGGGAAATTCTTAAGCATTCTATTAGTTTTGTTAATTAAGTTTTAAGTAGAATACAAATTCAAGGGGTATGTGGGTTCAAGATATTAAATATTTTCTCTAGCATTGTATCTCATTGTATTGTGTACCCTCTGACAGCCGTGGAGGACCTTAAGGGGGTTCAGGAGCGACGTCTAAACGCACTTAAAAAAAAATTAGACTATTATAAGGAATTTTTCAATGCGGTTTTTTTTTAAATGAATTAAATTCATAAGAGATTATTGGGACATCGAGCTATAATTTTTTTAATGATTTATTAAAAAATTATCGTAATTAATTTTTTTGTTATCAAGCAAATACAAAAAAACAATCTGTCCGAATAATCTTTAATTTTTTTTTAATTTAAAAATGAATTTATTGTTATTATTAATCACATATTAATTAAGATATTTTTAAAATAAAGCTTAAATGATTTATTTAAAAACCAACTGTCAAATTAGTTCAGCATTCTTGCAATAGATGGCAGGCTAGTCTAACAGCCGATGTAGTATTAGCTTATATCTGGCCTATATTTATAAATTTTTATGCCTTTATAAAAGATACATAATATATAATAACATTTATAAAGTATTTATTGTTAAAAGATCAATGAAAATCAACCAAATGCATTAAATATTATTAGCTACCATTCTGACATCTCTTGGCAAATTTTTGAATTACTTGATTTTTGGGCATACTTTTTATGACACACAACGCCATCTTATCGGGAAAAACATGCGTAACACCTTCGGTCCCGAGCCACCTTAAATCAATTGAAATGGTCTTATGTCAAATCCTGAGCAGAACTCTGCTACGGTGCCCAGGAGCTAATTCACTTTTGTATTAATTTCAATTGCCTCCATATTTTATATAAGACGATAGATAAATCCTGATTTGTTGAAAGAAGGAGAGATATAAAGTGTATTATTATTGAGCCATGAGTAGCCTTTAAGAATCCTTGAGGAGGAAGGAAGGCGGAGGGCGGGAACGGGCTTCTTCAAGAACAACTTCAACAATTTCTTGATAAATTTTTATGACCGCTTATTATTTAGATTAATCGACTAATCGTGTCTTCATTAATGTTTGTTTATTAAATAGACATCTCAATTCAGTTTAGAACGTAATTATCTTCACATTATTAGAGTATTAATGAATTGATCAATTAAAAAGAAAAAAAGACGATGTGAGTGAGTAAAGATGATATCAAGAAGAACTAAGGTTGTATTTTGTATTCTCAAAGGGAACCCGGCGGAACCTCAAGATTAGAGTTATTTTTTACTTTCTCTTACATCTATATATATGTTAATATATATAGAAAGAAAGTATTGGATTCATGTCAAAAATTCGATGTCGAGATTTTGATGGATATACACGTTTTGAGGTCCCCCGAGTCCAAAAAAGTGGTTTTCGCGACATGGTCTGTCTGTGGTGTGTGTGTGTGTGTCTGTGTTCAATTTTAAGCATGAAGGAATTGAGCTATGAGGCTGAAATTTTATATATAAGTTAAGCACCCCCGGGAGCGTGAAAATAAGCTTTTAAATCAAAATCAGCCAAAAAGTACTAGTACTTTACTTATGTACTTTTTCAGTTTTTTTCGATTTTCTCAAAATTCGAATGAGTTTATGCGACATTGCCGCACTGATCTGAGTCACGTGACTTACTTATTATTTTAAAAATATGATAGACTGACATTTTCGGGAATTTTTTGTCTTTCTTGTTAAAATATTTTTTAAAGACTCAGAAAATTTTGATTTCGAAAGTTAATTGATAATATGTAACTTTTTTTTTTTTTTTTAATATAAGTTATATATATAGGGAGCGGGTACATAATTGGATCTATGTGCGTTTCATCAACATTCCCTATAGACTACATGTTAAATTTAAATTTTTAAATAATTAATTAATTACCCGTTGGCAGATCTGCAACCTGCCCACGGGGCTTGGAGTAGTTGGAAGCGTGGCTACGCTCTATACCGAATATCGCGGGTTCGGACCCCAGGCAGTCCGATGATTTTATTTAAGCCATTTGGATACCAGATGGCTTAAATAGAAATGCCTGAACCCCAAATTGATATATTAATTACAACGGTTATCGTCAAAGTCTTATATGGCCTAAGTTTTTTTTTTTTTTTTTTAAAACACTCCCACTTTTTCTCATTCACATTCACATTCACACACACATACACACAGTCTTTTCGGCAACTTAGGCCATTTTTAAGACTTTAAACGATACTTCGGATTTATATAATATATCTTTATTTGGGGTCCAGGCATTCTTATTTAAGCTATTTGGTATCCAAGTGGCTTAAATAAAATCATCGGACTGCTTGGGGTCCGAACCCGCGACGTTTGGTATACGAGGTTAGCACGCTACCTCTACGCCAAGCCCCGAGGGCTATGGCCTAAGTTGCCGAAAAGACTGTGTGAATGTGTGTGTGAGTGTGAGTGTGAATGAGAAAAAAGTGTGAATGTTTTTAAAAAAAAAAAAATATTTTTAGAGCAAAATGAGAATATACCTTTTAAAGAGCATCTAAAATAATTGATTTTTGAATTTAAATCAAAATCGTTGGAGCGGATTTTGAGAAATTAAAAAAAAAAAAACTGAAAATGTAACATCAGTAAAGTACTAGTACTCTTTGGTCGATTTTGATTAAAAGCTTCGTGTCTCGTCCCAGGGGGGTGCGGCTAACTTAAATATAAAATTTCAACCTCCTAGCTCTTTTCGTTCTTGAGATATTTTGTTCACAGACAGACAGACCATGTCGCGAAAAACACTTTTTGGATTCAGGGGACCTCAAAACGTGTATATCCATCAAAATCTCGACATCGAATTTTTGACATGAATTCAATACTTTCTATAAGCTTATATTATCTATATAAATATAAGTAAGATAAAGTAAAAAGAGATTATCTGTGCCAACTAACCCTTGGCCAAACGCTTACAATAAATTAATATTTTAATCATATTTCTCAATCTTTAAAATAGAATAGTAAAGTTTTTTAACAAGGAGTGAGAGAGAGAGAAAGAGAGAGAGCGAGAGAGTGTCATGTTGTCTGTTTGATTTAAGACCTTTGAGCATGGTTTTGATCTTTTTTTGGCAGATTCTCTCTGCCCCCTGGGTCAGTAGTATATATACTATCTGAATGCAATGTGCA
The DNA here is from genome assembly GCA_023213315.1 of Euborellia annulipes. Classification (NCBI taxonomy): domain Eukaryota; kingdom Metazoa; phylum Arthropoda; class Insecta; order Dermaptera; family Anisolabididae; genus Euborellia; species Euborellia annulipes. Next base: position 11,548 of record JAKCPI010019425.1, read on the forward strand.
AAGGAAGGTTATCTTCAGGAGGGCAGCAACTTGACTGGAAGGAGAATGACCCGAGGGGCAGGTCGCGCCGGCGCCACCGGGTTAAACACGGGGTGGGCTCCTTACCAGAATCGAGGGGGCAGAGTACACACAGAATCCCCTCCTCTTTGCCTAAAGACCCCCGGGTCCTTTGCATTTCCACCGATCAATAAAGAACAAAAAAAAAAAAAAATTCTCTCATCCTCAAACACCAGTTTTCCAATTATGCCAATCCAAAACGAATAGATTTCAGGGGCGTATAAGGGGTGGGGGGGGGGAGAGGGGGCCCGGCCCCCCGAAATTTCCCTGAATGCATATACATATAGGAATATAGAGCCAATAATGGGCTTCCGCCCCTATTGGGGGGGCAAAGGGGGAAAAAAAAGAAAAAAAAAAAAATAATAAATAAATGGATAAAAACCAAAACAACCTTGGAAATCCCCCCCCCCTCCCCCCCCCCCATGACCACTGGCTCCCCCCCGAAATCTTTGCGCGGTCTCGTAGCGCGGAAAATGTAGAGCTCCGACAAAAAGGAAATGTTCCGCGAACGAAACATGAAAAAAAATTTAGGTTCCACGGATTGTCCCGCGGGCGGCAAAAATTTAGCGTCTCTAAAAAAAAGATAAAAAATTGTCTCAAAAAAAGGTAAAATATTTTTATGGACGGGAAAAAATTTTGTTTCCGCGAAAAAAAATTTAAATAAATTAATAAAACCTCGAAAAAACGCTTCACGTTGAAAATAAGTGGTGGAAAGAAAAGTAACAAAGATTCGATAGAAATTATTAAACATCCAAATAATATCAACAAAGATGATGGATATAAGCTTAATAAAATGTGGAGCATTGTGTTGAATGAGAAAAAATGTTAATTAGATCTCAGGGTTTTAATTACTGTATTATGTGTATATATGTGTGTATGTGTATATGTGTATATGGATGTATATGAATATATGTATGTAATTGTTGAATGATTTACTAGTAATGATTTGTAGAATCTATGTTACAATCAAATTCAGAAAACTTATTGTAACATCATGCTTTTTATGTAAACTCTTTGATTATTGTGACTAACTTCATAGGAATGAGTGAAAATGGCGGGAAAAATTTGAATCTAATTTCACAGAAATGCCTGCAGTGGCGCTGACGTAGTTATATATAAAAAGGCACGTAACTATCATGACAGTTAGTTCACTTGGAGTCGGCTCAAGTGCACAGTAATTGAGAACGGCTGCAGAATAGGCAGTCAAAACGTTTTACAGTATTTATAT